>JAGIQG010000004.1:40459191-40745327 GCA_024679065.1 Sphyrna mokarran
TTCCAGCAAGTATGCAAAAACTTATGTATGTTATCAGACACAAAAATACATATTCAAGGAGTGAAAGCCTTTCCTCAGTGGAAAGAGCTGGGAAAATTGGCTATAGAAGCTCATAAAGCAATGTAGATTTCACCCTTGATCTTGATAAAGTAGCAATCTGTAAAACTGCATGGTCCTATCATGCTGCTACCTTCCTGTGCGGCCATATTCAATTAATTTCTAGATCTCCTGCAAAGTGCATCAGTCAAGTGACAAATACATGCTGTTACTGCAGTTAGATATGTAATACAGCAATTTCCATGGATACTTGAAAACTCTAGGCTTCATAAAACCCAAGTCTAGTCATCACCTTCATAACCATAAACATACCAGAACATAGCTGCAGATCTTCATGCAGTAGTGATGGCATGGTGGCATGTGGTTAGCACTACTGTCTCACAGTGCCAGGGACCCAGGTTCAATTTCGGCTTTGGGGCAACTGGGTGATTTTGCACATTCTCCCGGTATCTGCATTGGCTTTCCTCTGGGTGCTCCAGTTTATTCCCACAGTCCAAAGGTAAGCAGATTAGTGGATTGGCCATGCTAAATTGCCCCTTAGTGTCCAAAGATGTGTAGATTAGATGGATTAGCTATGGTAAATGTGTAGAGTTACCAGGATAAGGTGGAGAAAAGGCTGAGGAAGATAGTCTGTCAGAGAGTCAGTGCAGATTTATTGGACCGAATGGCTTCCTTCTGCACTGTAAGGATTCTATGC
The DNA here is from genome assembly GCA_024679065.1 of Sphyrna mokarran. NCBI lineage: Eukaryota > Metazoa > Chordata > Chondrichthyes > Carcharhiniformes > Carcharhinidae > Sphyrna > Sphyrna mokarran. The sequence continues at coordinate 40,459,946 of JAGIQG010000004.1, forward strand.
TCCCCTCATGCATAATTATTTTCTGAAGCACACTTTAAAGCGTAAAATACAAGAGAAATTAAGTTACATTGAACTTGTACAAAATACTACATCAGCTGTAGAATCTCGTCCAGATTTGGGCACTCCATATCAGGAAAGCTCTTTGGCATTGGAGAGGTGCAGAAAAGATTCATGAGAATGATTTCAGATAGGAGGAACTTCAGTTACGAAGATAAATTGAATAAGTTAAGTCTGTTTTTCTTGGAGAAGAGAAACAGGAGATTTGACAGCAGTGTTCAAAATCACAAGGGGTCTGGACAGAGTAGATGGGGAGAAACTGTTCCCACTTGTGAAAGAATCAGGAAGGAGAGAGCTCAAATTTTCACACAGCGAGCTGTTTGGGTCAGGAATGCACTACCTAAGAGCATGGTGGGAGCAGGTTCAATCAAGACATTGAAAAGGGAATTAGGCTATTATATGAAAAGGAAGAATGGAGAAAAGGTGGAGCCGAGGCACTATGTGAAATACTCATTTAAAGAGCAAGTGCAGACAAGATGGACTGAACAACTTCCTTCCGTGCTGTAACAAGTTTGTGATTTTGTAATACTCATATCTTTACTACAGTTTCATAGGACCTGTGTTTCCCAAATAGTCTACCCAAAGAAGGTGGTGACACTTTGCAGCATGCATGTCCTTAAGTATTGTTTCAATTATCATTCCTCCATACTTTCCTGTTCCTCCTCCATGATTGGGGCACACAAAAGTATGTCTTTAGGAAAGACCATACCTGCTCCTGAAAAGCTATCATTCTGTACCTCTGTGTACCCATTTATGTGTGAGAGAGAAAGACCATACCTGCTCCTAAAAGCCCTCATTTTGAGCCTATGTGTACCTGTGTGTGTGTGTGTGTGTGTGTGTGTGTGTGTGTGTGTGTGTGTGTGTGTGTGTGTGTGTGAGAGAGAGAGAGAGAGACAGACAGACAGAGACAGAAAGGGATGAGGTGGTTGGGGTGGCAGGCAAAGGGATTGGTGTGAACAATGTTGTCTGCTGATTCTACAAGCCACAGATAGGTAGATGCAACCTGCAGGAAGACAAAATTGCTTCAAATGTCAGATACACAGGTCACTGAAAGTAGCAATGTAGGTGGAGAAGATAGTCAAGAAGGCATATGGCATGCTTTTCTTCATCAGTTGGGGTATTGAGTTTAAAAATTGGCAAGTCATTGTTGCGGCTTTATAGAACCTTAGTTAGGCTGCACTTGGAATATAATGTTCAATTCTGGTCGCCACATTACCAGAAGGAAGAGGAGGTTTTGGAGAGGGTACAGAAAAAAATTACCAAGACGTTGCCTGGTATAGAGGACATTAGCTATCAGGAGAGATTGGAGAAACTTGGTTTGTTCTCATTGGAGTGACAGAGGTTGAGGGGAGACCTGATAGAAGTCTACAAGATTATGAGAGGAATGAACAATGTGGATAATCAGAAGCTTTTGCCCAGGGTGGAAGAGTGAATTACTAGGGGGCATACATTTAAGTATGAGGGGCAAGGTTTAAAGGAGATGTATGAGGCAGATTTTTTACACAGAGAGTAGTGGGTGCCTGGAACTTGTTGCGGGGAAGGTCGTGGAAGCAGATACGGTAGTGACTTTTAAGGGGTGTCTTGACACGTACATGAATAGGATGTGAATAGAAGGATATGATCCTTGGAAGGTTATAGAGTTTTAGTTAAATCAGACAGGCTTGGAGGCCTAAGGGCTGTTTCTGTGCTATAATTTTGTTCTTTGCCATTCATTGTAACTCAAACTTTCAGATTATCTTCAGGCTTAAACCCTTCTATTTTCATCAGTTATAACTGATCATGACAGTAGCTGCACTTTGTATTGTACATTCTAATTTATCCGTAGTGCATTGGTTCAAGGAAATTCCAAGCTGTAACATCAGTGGTTCTCACATCCAATACAGCAGTTAGGTGGGAAGGGTAGGTCATAGCGATTGGGAATCTGAGAGATCAATTTTTACTTAGAACATTGGTGAGAACAGCTTCTGCCCTGATTTTGCTGTCTAGAAAGAATTCTTGCTCTAATTTTACAGCAAAAAATAGTGTGGGATTTTGGAGTCTCCAGTAAATATGCTGCTATATGTTTTTATAATTTAAACAGGCAATTAATAAACAAAACATTTTTCTGAAAGAACTATTCCTGCAGCTGTGTGCTAGAAAAAATTCTTTACATCACTTTAAATGGAACGATTTTAGTTTACTAAAAAGATCCTGTTGGGGGAAGATTACATGAGTGACAGTTTTACATATATTGTTTACTTAATGTAATTTTAGATTTAAATTGACTGGTGTCAAAATCGTCAAAGCACGCAATTGTATAGGTTCACAACAAAGTTAGCTTGACCTCAAAATTCCAGCAATGTCAGAATCATCAAATCCTAAGCCATACAAACATTCTGACTTTCAGGCACACAAACATAAGAGGATTAAGGTAAGCATCCCACCTAAAAGCCTGCAAAAACAAAGCTTAATTTCAAGACCTAAAGAAAGTATATAAAACACTAACTTGGAAATCTCAAAGAATGGTTTGGATGCTCTTAGCCAAATTGAAGTATCAAATGAAAAATACCTAAAGGTGTTTAAGCCTGAGTTACAGATAGATTACTAATTGCCATGTAACTAATTATTGTCTTACGGTTGGAATTTGAATAACCCTTGCCTTCTGTTTCCCAAACAGAACTGAATCCATTACAGTGGATAGAACTAAGTACCCAAGGAAGAAAAATATCTTTTGATCAACTAAAAGCAAGTTCCACTTGACATAACTTCCAAATTCTTTTTTCTTCATCAAATGAAAGTTATGCTTCTGGAAGCCTCCCGGTAGATTCCACTTAATTCTAAGTAGCTACCATTAGCTATGTTATTAATACTATGTTATTAATACAGTGTGGAAACATAGTAGAAAAACTAGATGTGTGGATAGCTAAACAATTCTTAAGGGAAATCCAGGCTTCAGAAGAGTTTAAATAGAGTGTAAATCCTTTCCTGAACTAAGATTTCCAAAAACCTTATTATGAATGACCTATCAACTAAACAAAAGAGCTAACCAGGGAATACTAAATTCCCTGGCAAAGTAGTTCTCAACTTACAGCCACTTACTGCAACACTGATGAAGAGAATATAAGAACATCAGAAATTGAACAGCTAGGAGCTGAGTGGAGGTTGGGAGAAGTTACATAAATTTTCCACATATACAATGGTCAGTTCAATTCTACAATTGGAATGCAGGATCGGGTACCCAGAGCAAATTATTAGAAATAGCCCAGATGAAAAAATGTAAAGTTGAAAAAATAGTTTGCAAAAATAAAGATGCACTTAGCTTGAAACACCAAGGGAAATAAATATTTTCTGTCTACTTTCACAAAATATTAACAAAGTCACAGGGATAAACAGCTTCAACACTGGCAATTTGTGAGAATAGAATTTGGTTGGAAGCAACAAAAAAGTAGCAATCAATCACTGAATTGATAATATCCTCTCCTGATGTTTTTAAAAAAGCTAATAAAAATCATTTATAAAACAATAAATTTTTGAGAAGGTTGTTAATGTTGTGGTATATACAATCAGGGCACTTTGTGACCTTTATTATCACTGACAATTCAGGGATGATTGGTAGGCCCTGCTGGTGCTTGTGAAACAGGAGAAAAATCTCAGACTGTGTCCATCAAGTGAGTCAACCTTGTCATGCGTTGGTGTTATGGCAGTCTGGGATAGCATCTGTAATTGGATATAATTGTCCTATTTCCTTTATACTCTTGGGTTGCCTTCTTTTCCTATGGACAAAGCAGGAGTGGGCCATTTGGCATTTTGAGCCTGCTCTGTCATTTATTATGACAGATACAGCTCATCATCAAATTCAATATGCTGATCTGCCTCCCCCATATTCTTTGGTCCCCTTAGTCCCAAGAGCTGTATCTGATTCCTCTTGAAATCAGACAACATTTTGGCCTCAACAACTTTATGTGATAGTGAATTCCACAGACTCTCAACTCTCTGGGTGAAGAAATGTTGCTTCAATTCAGTCCTAAAAGATTTACCTTTTATCCTAAAACTAATTCTGAACTCCCCCATCATCAGGAACATTCTTTCTGAATCAACTCTGTTCAATCCTGTTAGAATTTTACAAGTTTCTATGAATCCCCACTCACTCTTCTAAGCTCCAATGAATATAATCATAACTGACCTAGTGTCTCCTCATATGACAGATCTACCATCTCAGGAATCAGCTGGTTAATCTTTGTTGCACTTCCTCTATGGTAAGAATATCCTTCGTCAGATAAAGACACCAAAACTGCATACAATACTCCAAGTATAATCTCACCAACACCTGATATAACTGTAGTAAAAATCCCTACTCCTATACTCAAATCCTCATGTTATGAAGGCGCCAATGTACCATTTGCGTTCTTTACACCTGCTGTACCAGCATGCTTACTTTCATGCATGATGACACCAAGGTATCATTGGTATCCACCTCTCTCAATATACAATCATTTGAATGATAATTTGCCTTCCTATTTTTGCTATCAAAGTGGATAACCTCACATTTATATACATCACATTGGGCAAATGCATGGCAGAAGCAATCATTCAGCATGTCTAACTCACACTGAAGCATCTCTGCATCCTCCTTACAGCTGACTCTACACCCAACCTTGTGTCATCTGCAAACATGGAGACAATACACTAGTTGCTATCTGCCAATTGGAAAAAGCCCCATTTATTCCAACTCTCCGCTTCCTGTCTGCTAACCAGCTTCCAGTCCATCTCTGGACATTACTTACAATCCGTTGCACTTTAATTTTACATAATATTTAATTTTACATGGTCTGCTATGTGAGACCTTGTCAAAAGACTTCTGAAAATCTAAATAAATCATATCTACCGGTTCTCCCTGGTCAATTCTAATAGACATCCTCAAAGGATTCCAATAGATTTTTTAAACATGAATTCCCTTTTGGAAATCCATGCTGAGTTTGTCTGATTATATCATTGCTTTCCAATGCTGTGCTATAAAATCCTTGATAATGGACTCTGGCAACTTCCCTACTACCGATGTTAGGCTCAGTTTTCTCTTTGAATAGCAGGTTTCCCACCCTCCAATCTGTAGGAACCATTCCAGAGTCTAAAAAATTTTGGAAAATGACCACTAATGGATCTATTATTTCTAGATCCATTCCCTGAACTATTCTGGGATAAAGATTATCAGCCCCTGGTGATTTATCCGCCTTCAATCCCATTAATTTCCAAAAATGCATTCTGGTTTCTTTCAGATCCTCACTAAAACTCGTCTTTCTCAGAATTTCCAGAACATTATCCATGTCTTGCTTTGTGAAGACAGAGGGAAAGTATAAATTTAATTCCTCAGCCATTTCCAGTGAAAACAATCCTAAACTAGTCAATCTCACCTTATACATCAGTCCTGTCATCCCTGGAATCAACCTGGTAAACCTTCGCTGCATTTCCTCGAGAGCAAGAACATTCTTTCACAGAAAAGGAGAGCAAACTTGCACACAATACTCTAGATATTGCCTCAGCAAGGCCCTGTATAATTGCAACAACACATCCCTTTCCTGTACTCGAAACTTCTCACAATGAAGGCCAACATACCTTTTGGCTTCTTTACTGTGTGCTGCACCTGCAGGTCAATGCCACTTTAGAAGCCAGACGTTCAATTTAATATCTCATCCAAAAATTAAACAATGTAGTAATCCTTTAGTCACAGTCAAGTGTCAGCCTTGATTTTTGTGCTCAAATCCTAAGATAGAACTTGAACCCCCCACTTTCTGAGGGAAGAATGCTATCAACCAACACTTATTTCTAAATTTCATTCTTAGTTTGAATTTATAGCCTAGGGGGTGAGCACAGCTCTTGTTAGTAAGTGTTCATTAATGCCTTTGGTCAACCTCTAATGAATCCACATAGCTACATGTTGAACACTCAACTTGTATGCTTTTGTTACAGGTGGTTAGAGGTTAGCTAATGCAAAATTGTTAAACAGTTCTCTATATAGTGTTTCTCATTCATAGATGGCTGTTTCTTTTCAGGCATCTACTCTGATCCACTTTTTTCTCCTTGTCTGAAGTTTCAGCTCTATTTTGAAACTTTTATTTGTCTTTAAGCTAGCCTTCACCACATATGTAGAATCTGGGACCTATTCTCCATAAGAGTGCAATCTACTGATCTTGCATTTTTTTAAAAAATGTTTGTCCGTATTTTTTTTTCACTCTTTTGACATAAGACATACACTTCCCTTTGTCTGCTTTTTGTTCATTCCTGCTTTTCAAATCTGTCCATATCATATATGTGGGATCAAGAATGACCTTGCATACGTCTACACATGTGCACTCTGCTCACTGGGGCAGCATCCAGACAGCAACATATATCTACGCTGAATAAGGTTTCAGATGATGACAAATACACAATATAAAACAAATTAAGAGAATTGAAGAAGTAAAACAGCAAATTTTGAAACAGATGCAATATCACAAATAGGCAACACTGGTGAGAACTGAACACAACAGAGAAAAAGGCACATTTGATTTTTACGCATTGAGCAATGCCACAGGCGATTAACTCATGGGAATTTGATTCTAGATTATAGAGAATGTAAGTCAGAAATTCCTTGCTTGAATTTCTTCTGACTGTTTAAACAGCCATTTTTTTTTCATCTTTCCACTGGCCCCTTTATTGTTTTTTTGAGGCATGGGGCTGCTGAGCATGGATCAGGATAAATGTCTAAGATCAAGATATAGCAATCTAATATAAAAACCTGGGGTTAATGGAAAATCCAGCAAAGAGAAAGAAAAGTAAGAGTTAATATGCAGTGAAAATAAGATGGAAGTTCAGTGATGGAGAAGAAGGGACTGAACGAGGACGAGTTGCATGTCGAGCACACAAAGGGCAAAGCTCAGAAGAACCACATTGCAAGGTGAGAAAGAAGCTTAACATTTTTTTTCTATTCCTTAACCTAAGGATTGACAATGCTAGCACTCAGCAACCATCCATGAAATTAATTCAAATATATTTCTAGGTGATGGGCAGTGATTTAGATGACTGGCTTATTCCAGTTCAATTCCAAAGCAAAATTGTGCCTCCAGCTCATGATATGAGAATTTTGTATTAAATGTCAGTCGCATGTTATTTATTTATTTACTGACACACAAAAAATCAAGTAGTTTGCCTGGAAGAGATTCACTAAGCAACCAGTAACTATGTTAACTGAACTCATGGATTACAAAATTTGGTCAACTATTGTTGACATAGGTTTTGAAAATGATTGAGTTTTGGTATTTATCAATGAAATGCAGAATCCTTATTGCAACTTCTTACTTCATCACTGCAAGTCAGATTACTTTCAAAAGATCACTGATACACTTTTAAAACTGATGAACTGTGGCTGGTGTCTGAATCACCTTTGTGCCTGAATCACCTTTGTGCCTGAATGGTTTTAGCAGCCAATATTGAAGGTAAACAATAATTTACAAATAAGATTGTCGAGTGCTTAAATTAAAAGGTGAAGCATTTGGAATTAAGCTGGGCTGACATTAACATAGGAATAAATATTTGGAAAATAAAGTTGAATAATAGAATTAATCATAGGTGTTGTAAAGTGAGAAATATGACTAATTACATATAAATCCAATAAAATGTGAAAACTATATGACACAAATTAAACAGTCTGGTGCTCCATTATTTGCGAACAATATCATTTGGTTGCATCAAGTGTCTGCAATTTCCAGGAGGTTCTTGGCTGCCTTACATTAGGAAACATCTCAATTTACCTCTTCAAATCATAAGATCACTATAGCACAGAAAGAGGCCATTTGGCCCATTGAGTGTGCACCCACCCAAGATCTATCCTGGTAACCCAATGTATTTACTCCACTCATCCCCCTGAGGGACAATTTAGCATGGCCAATTCATCTAACCTGCACATCTTTGGAATTTGGGAGGAAACCAGAGCATCCAGAGGAAACCCACACAGACATGAAGAGAATGTGCAAACTCCACACAGTCTCCCAAGGCTATGGGAGCCTTGTGCTATTAGACAGCAGTGCTAACCACTGTTCCACGTACAGGGCAAATTTTTGAAAGGGACAGAGCAAGGAATGGGATTCTCTTGATCCAAGTGCTCCACATTTTCAAATCTAATAGAACTCAATGTTTGTGTGACAGCTTATAAACAGATGCAATAGCACAAACATGCAACATTTGTGAGAACAGAACACAACAGAGAAAGAGGCACATTTGATTTTTATGCATTCATCAATGCCACAAGAGATGAGAATAGGCAGAGAGGCATATATAGGCATTACTTATGGGTCCAGATGCCATGTAAGTGACTTCACACAGAAAGAATTCCAATGTTGTTTTTCCAAATATCTAACTGTGAATTGCTCACCATGTCCAGGAAGAAAATAGGATGATTGACAAGATTTGGGTGGGAAAGACCTGAGCTATATTAACACTCAGTTCCCCATATACATATATGTGTAGGAAGGAGCCACAGTACTCCCTGACCCTTCAAAATGAGATACTCTCTCTTTGATCCCACAAACTCTAGGATAGGGTTCTAGTACTGGAGAACACCATCAAGCATCATTTCAGTATAACCATCTGGAATGTGACTTAAGGAATTTCAGAGTTGCTGCAACATGGTCAGCAGAGTTTCTGCACATATCATACTAATGCTTTTTCTGAAACCTTCCTGATCCAAAGATATGAAGACTAGGTGCATTGATCATGTTAAATTGCCCCTTAGTGTCTCAGGATGCACAGGTTAGAAAGATCAGCAGGGTAAATATATGGGTTACGGGGATAAGGCCTGGGTGGGATTGTTGTTGGTGCAGAATTGACAGGCTGAATGGCCTCTTTCTGCACTGCAGGGATCTAATGTTTCTATTTTATGATTCTATCAGAATTGCTGTCGAGGTCTAGTACTGATGTAATAATTATATAAAAAAATTCAGTGAATCCTAAAATATTTACCTCATTTCACTTCTCAGCAATTGTTTGTCACGGTTCAGGTGCCACCATGTGTCATGCATTTTCAGTTCTGTTTTGTGGCTTTCCTGCAGAAAATCAAAGAAATGCATTAAGTTCAATCCCCCCTTTATTCAAATAGATTTGAACACTTTTTCTCTTAAAAAAAAGAACAAAGTCCTTTTTATCCTTTGCTAATTCGTTCCCTTCTCCTCCTCTCCTGAAAGTACAAATGTCCTGCTGGGATGCCGTTCCCTTACTGTAAATTTATTCATGGGAGAGCCTCAATCGTGAGTGTTAGCCGGCTATTTTACCACAGGGACCTTCACAACTAAATCTAATCCTGTTTTCATCTGACACATGCACTTACAACAAGGTTAGCTAAGATAGTGATCAGATAAGGTTCACTAAATCTCCCCCCCCATTATAAATACCTAATTGTGAAAAGATTGATTCAAACATGTGTGATATTCTAATTATGTGTGCACATCTCCACTAAAATAAAATTTATTTTCATATTCACTTTGTAATCATTCTAAATTAAGCAAAATATTTAACAGTAAACTTGCAATATAATACTTCCAGTATCTGGATCTCAATAACATAGTATATTTCAATAAAATCTTTCTTTAACAAAATACAGCATAACATCCCAGCAAAGATGTTAACAATTTTTCTACACAACACATAGACAATAGTTTTTGATATCACTTTCTGTTATTTGCATATTAGTGAAAATTGTTCGATTAAAAATCAAATCAACCATCCTTTGAAAATAATATTAAAAACAATATAACTGCAAAATAAGTATTAAAGGGTCATGGTAACTTACATCTTAAAAGAATAAACTATTTTTGAAATGTCAAGTAACATTAAAGCAGATTCTATAAATAGTTTTAAAAGGATATTCCTTGAGAAAAAGGATATATTTGTACATTTGGAAAGTGAGCAGGGAAATAGTACTGGATGAGATGGCTCATGTGGAGAAAAAAATACTGAGGCAGAGATTCAGGTGATCAGTTTCTGTTTTTCAATATCCTAAAATTGCATACCCCTCCTTCTATGAATTTTTAAACTACTATCTTCAAAAATGAATGCTGTACTCATCACCCTGAGAAAGTTCTGGACAGTAACAAGTTTATTCCTTTTTTGTGCCCAGCAAACAAGAGCAACATTCAGTGGTGAGTTATATCCCAAGTTCAAAGCAGAATAAAACTGTCTGCATGCTGAATCATAAATGATGCTTAATTACAACTTCAAAAGACCAACTCCTTAATGTACTAACATGACATTTCTAATTTCCACACTAGCCAATCTACTGTAAATTGTTAACTTATTTTGATGTGTGGATACATTTTACAATGGAATCATGCACACCAATAACTTGATGCCAACAATGCAATATATTTAAATTTTTTTGGAACAAGTTACATTTGCAAAGGATGCCATGGGTTTTTTTCATTGCAAAACTACATATATGTCTTAATTAATTTTGGGAATTTCTTCCTCTCAACTGCTGACTCCAGGACCACCATTTCAAATATCCACACTCAACTGACAAATGTCTCAGAGCAGACAATGCCTGCCCCCATGGGTAAGTAATGCCTCTCTGGAGATCTGCCGCCAGGCGGTCCAGGAAGTAATATTCCCCACTTACGGCATCAGGGGATCCTCCTGGCTGAAAAGAAGGCCTGAACTGAAATTGTAGTGAAGGTTAGCAGTCAAGTATATATTTGGGTCGAATGAATGAGAAGGATCAACCATCTACTCTGCATCAGTAGTGTAAATAGACAATGGTCATCATAGGAAAAACAGAAATGTCTTTTCAGCATCAGGACAGAACAAATAGAATGTAGTGTAAAGCACAGCAGCTGCCACATCATGAGACCAAGATGCATATGGACCAAAATGTACAAGCTGATGCTTTCATCACATTACAAGACCCTGAAAGGAGAAGCATGAATTGGTGACGTGGTAAGCTTCATCACTTATAACATCTAATAAGGGAATTAGATGTCCATTGAGCTGTGACTGTTCATCCTTTCTATTTGCAGGAGAAAATGGCACATAACTTCAAAGAGCTTGCCAAGAGGTGGTGTGCCCGATGAAAGGGATGTTCACACACTCACAGTGGAAGTGGCAGTGAACTGGTCAGAGAGCAGAGTGGCCAGACAATACAGATGGTGAAGTAGGAGTGCGGAGAGAATGAGGTGGTTTAGAGCTTGCTGTCAACCACTAGACAGAATGGAGACACGCATCAAACAGAAGAGAGATCATGACTAATGTAAATAATGCTCCATTGGCAGGGCAATTACTTTCATGGTAAATGGAAATCCTATATTGGTGAAGGAAAAGGATTGACATTTCAGCGATTGGGTGGTACAGATGGAATGTCTTTGTTCATTGGTGAGTTGACATCAGGTGATATGAGTCAATCATGTAGAATGACTGGGATTTTCAAAGGAATCATGCTTTCCGAAATCTGTTCGGAACGAGCATCTCACCTTGGCGTTTAATGTTGAAATCCTAACATGCAGACCTTCTGCTCTGATGCATCTTTTCCTTCATCCTCACCTGATGCAAGGTGTAGCTGCTCTATGCCTGTGGCTGGCAAGTCCTTGCCCTTCTGTTACACAAGGTTGTGTAGGGTGCAGCAGAAGACTATAATGCAGGTACATATCCTCACCTGCCACTATCATTGCCTCTCAATCAATTGCAAGTAGTTGAAACATCATTTATGATTCACGGTGGATTCCAGGATGCGCCATTTCTCCTAGTCACATTACTCCCAGCTGTCTCCATCCTGACCAATCTCACTGTCTGATGCCACTCTTACTGCTATTCTGCCCACTGATGACAAGACCCTATGCCATCCTTCCTGTATGTCATTTCTCCTCCACCTAATGTTTGAGGAACACAGTGATGAGATCCATTTTGCCTCATGGAATTGAACAGAGGGCAGAAACCAAGCCTGTGTCCCCTCCACTGCTGATCTGGTTTTCTAGTAAAACCTTGTGGCTGTGGTCAAATAATACTGACCCTGTCCTTATTTGACCATATTCTGGGTCTTGCTGAGGGACCTTTGACCTCAACTAGATGTTCCTTCATCTTCTCTCCATCGACCTCCACCTGTCCCATGACGCTTCTCGGCCTCTTTGATTCTCTACTATCAAGCTCTGCCAGTATTGACAGACAGTTTCAACAGGCACACGCTTCACTTTGAAGACTGTCTTGTCTGCTCCAAGCCAGCTATAACCCCCAATTGTGAAAGTAAACGCCTATGTTTCCTGCACATCTTCACCTCTGATTACCATTCTGAGGAAGTTATGGCCCTCCCAAAATGAAATAATCTACCCAAACAATGTGCACAATTATCCAGTATGTCCTATCCACAGAAAGCAGAGCAAATCAAATTGGTCAATTTTCTCTACTTGCCTGGATGAATGCAGCTCCAATGACACTCAACAAGCTCTCCCTCAATGTCAACAAAACGAAGGAGATTGTCATTGACTTCAGGAAGCATAAAGGAGAACATGCCCCTGTCTACATAAATGGCGGCGAAGTAGAAAGGGTTGAGAGCTTCACGTTTTTAGGTGTCCAGATCATCAACAACCTGTCCTGGTCCTCCCATCACTATAGGTAAGAAATCCCATCAGTGCTTCTGCTTTCTCAGAAGATTAAGGAAATTTGGCATGTCAGCTACGACTGTCACCAAGTTTCTCAGATGCACCATAAAAAGCATCCTTTCTGGTTGTACCACAACTAGGTACGGCTTCTCCTCTGCCCAAGACCGCGATGAATTACAAAAGATCATGAAGGTAGCCCAACTCATCATGCAAACCAGCCTCCCATCCATTGACTGTTTACACTTCCCATTGCCTCAGCAAAGCAGACAGCATAATTAAGGACTCCATGCACCCGAACATTCTCTCTTCATCGGGAAAAAGATACACAAGTCTGAGGTCACATGCCAACCAATTCAAGAACAGCTTTTTTCTTGTTGTTATCAGACTTTTGAATGGACTTACCTTGCATTAAGTTGATCTTTCTCTACACCCTAGTTATGACTGTAACACTACATTCTGCACTCTCTCTTTTCCTTCTCTATACTTTGGCTGTGTAGCATGCAAGAAACAATACTTTTCACTGTATGCTAATACATATGACAATAATAAATCAAGGACAAAACTGCCCACTTGATTGATACCCCATCCAGCATCTTAAACATTCACTTTCTTCAACACCTGCATAATGGCAATAGTGCATATCTTTCTATAAGACACACTGTTGCAACTCGTCAAGTCTCCCTCAATGTCACTGTCCATATCTGTGACCACTATCATCTAGAAGCACAAGGCAGGACATACATGGGAATACAACCACTTGCAAGTTCTCCTCCAGATCACACATTATCCTGTCTTGGAACTAAATCACTGTTCCTTCATTATTGCTAGGTTAAAATTTTGGTCCTCCCGCCCTCCCTAACAACACTATGGATGTACCTACACTATGTGGACTGTAGACTTTCATGAAAGCAGCTCATTACCCTATTTTGCAAGACTGGTTAGAGTTGGGCAATAAGTGCTGATCAATCCAGCAATGCTCACATCCCAAGAATGAATTAAAAGCATGTTAAGCCATGTACTGCATAATTAGAATAATCAGTTTAGGTATTATGAGATTTGAATGAATTCTTGGGAATTCAATTCTGCAACTGTTGATTATTCTGTGTCAACTGTAAAATCATGGGTTTAAATCTTCCAGCCTCTGGATCATTGCAGATGAGAAGACAACAATGGCAGAATGGGATCGCAGATTTTTATGACTACTGATATGTAGGATATGATTGTGATGACAGCTACCCTGTAAGAATTGTGAAACGTTCTTAAAAGACTGATCCAAGGGTGATGACTTTGGGTCAAGAAAAGTTCACTCTCCCAAAAAGGAAGAAAGTAGATAGCAATTGCTCAGGAATCTTCTACTTCCTTGTAGCACACTGGAGAAAAGCCTAAGAAGATGAAGTATCTTCAATCCAATGAAAAAGTGCACAGCTATATCAGTTATTACTGCATTGATGAGAAGAAGAATTACATAATTCCTGTAGACATTGCAGGAAATTAAGGAAATATGTGTTCTTGACAATATTTTGTGAACTACTTTTACTTACTGTAGGTAGTGATAACATTGCCATATGTGCTTCAATATGAGGCTGCTCCGCTATAGGTAAAGGATATCAACATAAGAAGGCAATGATATCACAGTGGTTAGCATTGCTGCCTCTCAACACCAGGGACCTGGGTACAATTGCTGCCTTGGGTCACTGCCTGTGCGGTGTCTACACCTTCCCTTCATGTCTGCATGGGTTTCTTCCCACAATCAGAAAGATATGCTGGTCAAGTGCACTGGCTAAATTCTCCCTCAGTGACCCAAACAGCTGTCGAAGTATGGCGACTAGGGAATGTGAAAATTGAAACTTAAAAATATCATCTTCTTCTGGAGTTGAATTTAGGCAAAATTTTTAGCCTTTGCTTTTGCACTGAAGACAACTTTAGTGAAAAGATGATTTTCTGGTGAAATTGAAATTGTTGATAACTTACTTGCATCTAAACCAATGGGCTATATCAATGCTCTGGAGGTCTGATCCACTATGGAATCAAACATTTTATCCTCCCTAGGCAACCTGCTATGGTCAGTCAGCAATATACAATGTATTTATTATATTGGTGGGTTCATTTGGTCAAGTATATTCATTCTTCAACAGCAAATACAGCTAACTTCAGACACAAAGTTATGTCCCTTTGTTTTTTAAAATGTGACTTTTCAACTTTCAACTAACTGTAAATTTTGCAATTTAAAATATGACAGAAGAAACTACTTAAAAATGCAAAGCTATCTTCCAAGGTGAAAGTGAAACTAAACAAACCTCAGACCAATCAGAACTCATCAATGTCTAAGGAAGAGACATTAAAGTGCAAAGTACTGGATATTGAAACAATGCCTGCCACAGACAGGGCCATCTGAATCTCCTTGGAAATACACAATAGGTGAAGTATAACAGGCCAGGCTGGCAGCCACTACACGGAGATTGCAAGATAGATTTCAGCAGAAGCTGAAAGCTCTCTCTCTCTCTCTTGCTCCCTCATTCTTTTCTAGAACAAGTGTATTAACTGGAATGGAAGACAACTTCATGAGAAATCTAAAGATCTCATAATAATTGCAACATCTTCTACATCTGACTGCATCCACAAAACCAGCTAACCCAAATTTACCACAGCAATCTATGTACCAAGGACAAGAAAATGATACTTCATTGTATAGTCTTTTAACATTTTTTATTGGACTGTAACTTCCTTTATTTTTGATATATGTGTGTGATGTAGCATTTTTGTTATTTTTTTCTTGGGTTTACTAGTTAATAAAATTGTTTTTTGACCAGGAAAACCTTGTTTGATTGACTCTTTATTGTTTTCCGCATAAACAGTTAAATACATTTGGATTCAGAAAAGAATCTGAAGAACCTCCTGAAAAAAAACTTACACACTTCTCACCTGGTTGAAACACTCAGCAAAAATAAACCAGAGATCTCATGTGCTTTGACAATTGATTTAAATAATGTACCAATCTCTTGGACTTCATCTTCCAACAGATTTCTCATTGCTACAGTTCTGAAAATCTTCCTCAGGAAAGAACCAACCTTAGTCTAGAAGGTGCTTTTGTGGATGGTCGCCATCTGCTGTAGTCTTCTGTTTCTGAACTTCCTTACCCATCTTCAAAAAGAACTGAGCGATCTATAATAAACTCCTCTCCGGATCAAGCGGATGATGTCTAGAGAACAATTCACCGTTCAATCAATAAATTTCACCAGCTGCCGTTGAATGGAAAATTGTCTGTTCTGCACCCGACTTTGAGAATTCTTCTTTGAAAGGTACCCAGCTGTCTTGGCTGTAGGCTTTCATCTGCTATTTCCAGAATGCCCAGTTGTATACACATATTCGCACTCATTAAAGGTTATTAAATATATGCTTTGATTATTGAGTGCCTCACACTCTTGTCACCCTTTGTGGTGAAGAGTGATGGTTATCTGATATTTTACTTGAAAATTTGTACCATCTGGATCTTGCAAATTAATGTCTAATAGCTGAATGTGTACTATTCCAAGCCATTCCAAAATGACCAACCAGTATTACAATGCCAGCTCCGATGGCAATTTTGAAGTCAGTTTTAAAGACTTTAACTTCCAAAACGACAGATCAAAAGTCTTGTTTGTGATCCTTTGCTTCTCCTAGGAAATCCGTAATCTAATTTCTTTCCCTGTTCCCAATTTCATGAATTCTCTGCACTTCATAAATAATTTTATTACATTGGTGGCTTCGTTGGGCCAAGGATATTTTTCAGGTTTACAGAACTGCTTTAAGTGCTTTGGCTTTCCAGACTGGAAACACACTCTACACCACCTGCTGGGCAATTCTGCCTTCTGAGCTGCTTCTTAGCTATCGTAGCACATCATGATGGCTATTGTATGGTACCCTTTTTCCCATTTTGGTAGGCTTGTGTTACTGCACAGTTACTGCCTTTAAGTCGACCCAACTAACAGCCTTGTCCGAAGCCTTGATATCTTGATGATTTATAGCCCAGTTTCACTCCCTAAGTTTGGCTTGCTTAGCATATGGAACCACTTGATTGAATCCTAGGTCACCTTTTGTGCATAAAAATATCTGATAGCTTCTCATCGTGACTGCAATGATAATACATTTGCAAATAAGTTCATATTTCAATGCACCATATCTGCAACAACTGGCTAGTCTATAGAGATCTGTAAGAAATAATTTGATGGATTCCCCTGGTCTTGGGATCTCTGATTGAATCAAACTTGATTACAAGGTTCAGGTTTGGGCTGAAATATGCACCAAATGCTTTAGGAAAATTTTGCAGTCTGCAGAAGTCTCTCCTAATCCCCTGTTCCAAGGCAACAATGTTGGCAATATGCCCTATTGCATAGATGAATGAACTAACTTAGCACTTCTGCTCTTTGGTATGCTGCCCAATACTTCAAGGAGTATCTTATTTTCACAATTTCTGGACTGAGCTAGGAGGCCACTTTCAGCAGCTAAACTATACCTTGCTGGCTGTGGGGGCATGGAGGTCATCTGAAAAATCTCAGTTAACCTCTATCAAGAAGCAATAATAGTTCTTGGGAGTAGGTTAATGGGCTGCTCTCCACTTTTGGGCACAAAGCCCACCCCAACCCCTTCCTTACCCCATCTCTGTGAAAATGGCCTGGAGGTGGAATGGAAATGGGAACTGGCACACAGGCTGGTGGCACATAGTTCCGCAACTGCCTGTTTCTCTCCCCGCCCAGCAGGCTAAAAGTCCTGCTCTCTGTCTTTTATCTTGTTTATGCTTGTTTATTTGTTTTCAATAGTTACAAACAAAGGAACTAATGAATAACTTTTCGTGTTGAACGAGAAACGTAATAAAATTTGCCAACCATTTTTCTTCATTCAGAAAGAGCCAAATTGAAATATTGCTACAAAGACAGGCTGGAAGTCTCCCAAAAATTTCTAAGTGTTGAATTTGTGGGAAAAATGGAGTAGTTCACATTAGAATCTCCCACACTCTGTACATTGCAGAGGCCACCAGCATGAATATCATTAGGTTTCAGAAGGTGGGATCTATTCCCAACCAGGAGGCTGAAACCAGTGGGCCTCTGAGTATGGTAAGAAGTCTCACAACACCAGGTTAAAGTCCAACCAGTTTATTTGATAGTAAAACCACAAGTTTTATAATCTGTGTTGTGAGACTTCTAACTGTGTTTACCCCAGTCCAACGCCAGTATCTCCATAGCATGACTATCTCTGAGTATACACAGTGGTCCCGAACTGTCAACCTTCCATTTTCTGGCCAGTTCAATCACTGGCCAGCCTGGGACATCAGCAGTCCTGCCCCCTAAATCCCCCTCCTCTTGCGAGGTGCAATTGCAGCCCCTCCAATCATTCCGGGGCCAGCCTCGACACATCTCCACTACGTACCAGATTGCCCTGATCTCCACCAGGTCCCCCTCCCAGTTCTACCCGCCCACCTCATGTGCCCTGATCTCCAGCCACTCCTCCTTAAGGTTCCACCCACTACCCCCGCACCCACAAAAGCAGTCCTGACCCTGCCCCAGTCAGTGCCAACTCTCCAGCAGGCAAGCTCCTCCAGAGGAGGGGTAGGCAAATACTTCAATGGTCACAGGCATTTGGCCTCTGATCTTCGGGTAAGCGTTCTCCAAGGCGACCTTCACGAGACACAACAGCGCAGTCACTGAGCAGAGACTGACAGCCAAGTTTTGCGCACTCAACCTCAACCGGGATCTTGGGTTCATGTCACACTATTAGTAACCCCACGGCTTGCCTGGATTTGCAAAATCTCATTAACTGTCTTGTCTGGAGACAATACATATCTCTTTAACCTTGCGTAATGCTCTCTGTACTCACATTGCGTGTATCTTTGAGACTTGATGCGCATTCCAATCCTAATTTTGTAAATTGAGTTTGTGTCTTTATATGTCCTGTTTGTGAACAGAACTCTTACTTAGCTGATGAAGAAGCAGTGCTTCTAAAGCTCGTGGCTTTTGCTACCAAATAAATCTTTGGACTTTAACCTGATGTAGTGAGACTTCTTATTATGCTACTCACCTAGCATTGTGGGGTGCGAAATTTGAATGAAAACTAAAAAAATTGGATTCGTGCCCTACGTTCACCAGATTGCAATCTTCCCAGGCCACTTTTTGTGACATAATCAACTTCGCACCAGGAAATGGCTTGGGCAGTTTGGGCAGTGCCAGGCTAGCACCCCATTGCGCATCAGGCAATGCCAATGGGCTGGGCCTTAGGGGGCAGAGCCACAACAATGGTAGTGAGAGCAGGTGTCCCTGCATTGGGGTGGGGAGGCTATTGGTGGTGGGGAGCTATTGGTGGGACCAATGACAAGGAGTAGGGCTGTTGGTCTGGAAACTGGAGCTTGGTGGGGGTGGGGTTAACAGGGCTGGTGATCAGGCTGGGGTGGTGGCAATCAGAAGACCGGTGAGGGAGGACTGCAGTGGGGTTCCATTCTCATGGGGGAAAAGGCCATGTCTGTGGAGAGGAGGATATAAATTAATCTTCTGCCATACTGGGAGATTGGGTACATGCACAATGGTCTCCTGAGCACTGTGCTGCCAGACTCTCTGGTGAGCTTAGGCTCCACCTCTCTATTGACCTGAATCTCCTAATGGCCTCTGTATTGCACAGAATGCCATACATTTACAAAACTCAGCTCATATTAAGCTGTGTACAGTGGTCTTGTAATTAATCACCTATCACATAAATTATTTTCCTCTGTGTTAAAAATATTGGAAATGTAATTGCCACCACAAATATTGAAAACCAAGTGTTTTACCATTCTAAGCATTTGGATTCACAGGAAATTCTAACCATAACGTTAAACTACTTAAAAACAAGATGGTATTAAGTATTCATATTTTCACTATATTAAAGCATTGCTAATATTTTAATACTATTAAAATGTAAACATTTTGGAATATGTTATAATTGCAGAAGATTGGAAAATGCATTGTAAATAACAGTTTAAAATAACAGTTGTTATGTGATGACATATTCCATTTTTCTCCAGAAAAGGGAAAATGATTTTATGTTAAATATTTAGAATTATGATCAAAAGAAATAGTGTACAAATGTGCAATAGTACAGAAATATAAAGTCTCAGAAGTAGTTTCATTTTTATTTTGTTTAGTTAAGGTAGGGAATTACACCAAGCTCATTCTCAATCTGCAATGTGCTGAATTTCAAGATGCACTGCACGTGAAAATAAATAAGGACAGGTTGCAACAAAACTGCTGGCCTTGAATATGCTTTGGTGTTATGAAACTTTATCATATTAGAATTTATTTACTTCTGTACAAAATTCCCTTCTTTGTGGAAGAAGAGCATGCCCATGATACAGAACGCGGATTCTGGCTTACTTGTTGCATAAAATTATCATCAGTGAGTTCTCAACAAAAGGTTGTATTAGGCAGTTTAATATTTCATGGGCTGTAATTATTCTTTAACTGTTAGCATGTACTGTCCCTGTGGAACTAATTACAGAATAGCAATCATCATACCGAGAAAATACAAACAAATCCTTCAAGCAAAGTGACTTCTACTGTTAAATGTTAGTCGGATTGTATCACAGGTATTCATACCAATCAGGTTGGTCTGGTTTGTGAAACACTAATTTGATTTGGGTTTTGCTATATTAGATAATTATGATGCACAATCATTATTGAAAAAAAGGAAGTCTGCAAGCTATATAAATAATGATCTATTAATCAGCAGATCAGTAATCTAGGAAAGCTCAAGACAAGAACAAAGGTAGGGTTTGTTACAAATCTAAATAATAAAGCTTCTGGCAAAGACAGTGTACTTAATTCAGAAAATCTGTTTGTGCTAAAAGCATAGCTTCCCCTATATTAGTACCCTACATTTCCTAAGGTTAACTAAATAGAGGTTAAAATAATTAGCCCACAGCTAACAGGTTTCCATGACATAGCTTCTGCAACAAACAAAGCTCAAAATCCTGATTTAGGTCAGAGGCTACAGTTACGAAAATGGAAAATAACCGCAGTCTACTTCTAATACTACTAATGGGATGTTCCAGCCTAAACAGATGCAAATGTTAATACTGTGATTTTCTTTCAATCCTGGCAATTGTAGTTTTACATTACAATATAAATGGTTTAACCTCCTTCAAAATGGGGAGGGGGAAAGCTTTATGGCTACATGAAAATTATCATATTTGTGGAATTTGTTTCAGCTTCCTATCGTCAGTCAATTACTATGCAATTTTATTTCCTTATGACTGAGTAGCTCACTGTTAGCAAATAATGAAAAGGCAATTACAGGAAGCTGTGTTCGTATTACACTGTTCATTTTATGCAGACTGTAATTATTCTCAATGGTACAGACTTACTGTACCATGTAAGTGGCACTAAGGAAGAAAATGGAATGGGCTGGTGCATAGAAAATTGCAAATGTCACAGATACCTTTATCATCACTGCTGGGTTTCTAAGATTAAAAAAGAGTAATAAAAAGCCTCTCTATGTGTAGCACACTCTTTTTGCAGCAAGCTGTTGTGTTGACTGAAGTACCAGTGGCACAAAAATTTCAGACAGCACTTTTGTTCTTTCAAATAATTCCCCCAAGACAGCACTTTCAGCCACTGACTGCACGGGAACAAAGTCATGGAAATATTCCCTTTGCCATGCCTCTCATTAACTGTCTCCATGCTGTTCTATAATGGGGAGTGGCATATAAATGATCCACTTTATGGGTTTTGATCTGTTATTCCAAGAGGAAATTTGCTGAATATGGATACGCTTCCAGGAAAAGATAGTGACACACTTGACAACAGTATCGCAGTCCTACTTTTTTAATGGGTGACACTGACTGTTGAAAACACGTTTCATCAATGTTTTCCTTTGTACCTGCACTGAAGATGCATCAAGATGTCCTAACATCAACGAAAAACATGCAAATAAATACAAAACATGGTACAGTAGCTGCAAAAAAAGTCTCTCATCAATAGACTGCACAACATCAGCTGAAAATCAAAGAGAATAAACAATGTCATTAATATTCCATGCCTCGGCAGCAAGAACCTAAAGGGAAAAAACAGTTACAAACATTGTTTTGACAACTGGTCCTGAAAGGTTATCTCTCAAACCCAACCCATAAATGCACATGCAATTCAAAGACTATGTTTCACTATTGTTGGTTTAACTAAAACCTGGGCTCAGTCTTTCCGTTCCCACTCTGCTTAGATTTTAGCACATTTTTTTTAATCAAGTAAACTATGTCCAACAACATTTTTTACCAGCCATTGGGATTAAAGAATTAACTCACATTTATATAGCACCTTTCATACCCTCAGGACATTCCAAAGGACTTCACAGTTAACAAGAAACTTTTGAATTGTAATCACTGATGTAATATCGATAACTGGAACATTCAATTTGTACACAGCAAGGTTCCACCAATTACAATCAGGTATGTGACTAATTAAACAGTTTGTTGTGGCATTTGTTATGGGATAGATGTTGACCAGGCACCAGAAGAAATCCACTGCTTTTCTTCAGATAAGGCCATGAAACCTTCAATGTCCACCAGAGAGAAAAAAAGCAGGGCCCTGATTTTATATTTCAACCAAAAGATGGCAATAATGCAGCACATTCTCATTACTACACTGGAGTATGAACTCAAAACCTCTCATTCAGAGGTGAAAGTGTAAAACTGCATTAAAGAAAATATGCAGAATAATCCCACCTCAGATACCAAAGAACAGAGTTGGACTTGGAACTGATGTGGGCTGATATATAGGCCCAGAATTTGGACCGAGGCATACCATTATTACTACACACTTAATCTAGCAATTTGTGGCAAGGAAGAGATAACGTGAGTGATGAGTCATTATAAATTACTGAATGATTTTCCATCACTGTTGCTGAGTCAAAGTATTGAAACTCCCTCCCCAACAGCAATAGACTGCAGCGGTTCAAGAAGGCTACTCACCACCACCTTCTCAAGGGTAACAAGAGATAAATGCTGGCCTAGCCAATAGCACCCCCATCTCATAAATGAATTTTAAGAAAGAGCAATTCAAGACCTTTTTCCCATGGCCTTGCAAATTTTCTACTTTAGAGAATGATCCACTTTCCTTTTGCCTTCTACCACTCTTAGGTTGTACATTCCAGATCCAAACCAATTGCTCTGTTTAAAAAAAAGGTTTTCCTCACATTATCAATGCCTCATTATCAACCTTCCCAACAATGAGAATAGTTTCTCCCTTTCTACTGTGTTGAAACCCTTCATGATTTTGAATACCTCTATCAAATCTTCTCAATTTGTGCCAATCTGCAACTGAGTTGGGTAGTCGAAAAATTCCCATTATCTTTTTATACAACATTGTGTAAATATTATGAATGATCCTGCCGTTTTCCCCTTTTGCTTTTGACAACATAGACCCCAGGAATCACAGATTCCCCATGTAGGAATTATTGGGGAACAATGTCCTTCCTATCGATGGAGAATATAAACACATGATTGCTAGCTGAGTTGTCTGACAGTTTTACAACTGAAACTGAATAAAGTTTTACTATGATTATTCATATGTGATTTAGTTTGCTTTAATTCAGATAAATCAGAAGAATTGTCGGTATATAGTACTCATTTTAAGGGAACTAGAGGAATACAGATCATTGAATTACATGCACTGTCACAAGTGAAACATCTAAATTATATTGATATTTATATAATTATATTTACTGAGTGGAAATTTTCCCAAAATTTGTCAGTGTCAGTTTCAGACTTTGAACTGGTGTGTATCGTTCCTGACACCCAGCTGAGTTTTCACTCCAGACTTTCTGGCACTGTGCACAGAGAATCGGAATGGCGGCGGCAGGGGATGGACGGGGGACGCGGGGGGGAGAGAGAGAAGAGGGGGGGGGGGGGGAGGGGGATGGGGGGAGGAAGAGGGGACACTGACACTCTGCCAGAGTGATACCTGATAGTTCACAAGGCTGCCTCTTCAAAGACTGGGACACCATCTTTAAAGGACATCCTAATCTGCGTTTAAAATAAACCTCTTCCCTGCTCCTTTATGAACACCACTGGGGC
Organism: Sphyrna mokarran; assembly: GCA_024679065.1. Taxonomy (NCBI): domain Eukaryota; kingdom Metazoa; phylum Chordata; class Chondrichthyes; order Carcharhiniformes; family Carcharhinidae; genus Sphyrna; species Sphyrna mokarran. The sequence goes on from JAGIQG010000004.1 coordinate 40,483,661, forward strand.
AACCCCGACTGCGCAAACACAGGGGTGACTCTATCAATGATTCTACCTCCATAAAGGTACCAACCTCTGTCCAAATAAGAGGGAAACTGTTTAAATATCAGATTTCAGGCTCTGGAGGCTCAGATGCAGATCAATGTCTGCAAAGGTACTAACATTTCCCAAGGACGAGAAGAAAAAGATTAAATATCAGATCTCAGGCTCTGGATGTAGGTGTAGACCACTTTTTCTGAGCACTTTCGGGGTGTAATAGCAAACTATAAATCATTCTGCTCATCAGTGGACAAACAAATCCAGAATCCAGTAATAATGGAGGCAATTTGAATACAATACTGGCATCCATTTAAAATTGCTCAGCTGAGTCCACTCCATAAAAAGCAGGACAAATCAAATTCTGGCTAATTACCAGAATTTTGCTCTCAATTATTAGTGAGTAATGGAAGGAACTGTTGACAGTACTATCAAGTGGCACACACTGCAGTAACCTGCTCATCAATGCTCATTTTGGCTTCCACCAAGGCCATTCGGTTCCTGACCTAATTACAAGCTTTGGTCCAAACATGAACAAAAGAGCTGAATTCAGATAGGATGGGAGCTGACTATTATTAGGGTGCATATTCTTTAGTCACCTAAGACTGTGTGGCCAAACGTTCCTCCAACACGATTTTAATGTTTGCATAGTGGGTAGGACCTCAAACAATGATGAGATGGAGTATAAGAGATAGAGTCTTGTGAATTGGTACAATGACAAAAATTTCTCCCTCAATGTCAGTAAAATGAAGGAGATAGTCATCGACTTCAAGAAGCATAGTGGAGGACATGTTCCTGTCTACATCAGTGTGGATGACATGGGAATGGTTGAGAGTTTCATGTTTCTAGGTGTCCAAATCATTAATCACTGTCCTTGTCCTACTTAAGAAAAGCCGCCAACACCTCTACTTTCTACGGAAATTTGGCATGTCTGCTACAAATCTCACCAACTTTTACAGATGCACCACAGAAAGCATCCTTTCTGGGTTTATCACAGCTTGGTATGGTTCCTGCCAAGGCCACAAGAAAGTATAAAGGGTCATGAATAAAGCCCAGTCTATCACGCAAATCAACCTCCCAGCCATTCACTCTGTCTACACTTGAAAAAGCAGCCAGCATGATTAAGGACCCTAAGCACCTTGGACATACTCTTTTCTATCTTTTTCTGTTGGAAAAAGATAGAGAAGTCTGAGGCCATGGATTATTGACTTAAGAACAGCTTCTTTCCTATTGCTAGCAGACTCCTAAATTGACCTACCTTATTTAAGTTCATCTTTCACTTAATCCCAGCTGTGAGTGTAACATCTACATTCTGCACCTCTCTTTTCCTTCTCTATGTACAGTATGCTTTGTATAGCGTGCAAAAAACAATACCTTTTATTGTATACTGATACAAATGACAATAAATCAAATCAAAAATAATTGACAGAATGTGGTACCAAAAAGCCCTGGTCAAACTGAGGTCAAAATGAATAAGGGGGGAAACCAACTGTTGGTGTCTTGCCTAGTTAGTATAAAAGAAGATGGCATGATTACTGGTGGTCAATCATATCAGTCTTAGGACATTACTGCAGAAATTCTATAGGTAACAGCTTAGACCCAACCATCATCAGCTGCTTCATCAGTCCCTCGTACATAAGCTTAGAAATGTGGATAATCGCTTGAAACAACTTCATCAACAATGAAGTTGTCTGTGTGCAGCAATACCTGGACAACATTCAGATTTGAGTTGATGAGGGTAAGTAAAATTCACATCACACAAGTTCCAGGCAATGACCATCTCTAACATGGGAGAATCTAAACAACTTCCCTTGACATTCAATAGCATTACCATCGCTGAATTCCCCACGATCAACATCCAGAGGGAAACTTAACTGGATAAAGTTGCTGGGACTCTATACCTAATAGCAAATCTATGTGCCTATATCAGATGGACTGCAGCAGTTTATAGAAGGTAACTCACTATCAACTTCTCAAGGGTAATTGGGGACAGACAACAAATGCTGGCCTGGTCAGTGATGTTCGCATCTCATGAAAGAACACAAACAGGCTGTCGTAAAAGCTTGTTTAAACACTCAGGAGTTCACTGTATGTGAAAAGAATTATGTAGCTTCTGTTCAGTTCTATAATTTAAAAAAACCTGCACTTAGTTGTTACCATTCATATTGTTGAGATTTCCAAGGTCAGAAAGGCCAAATGGATTTGATGTTAGTTATAGGATGGGTGTTGGATTGAAAGATCTGTAACTTATGTGAAGATGGAGTGGTAAGGAGAAATGCCAATGTTAACAAAGGGACAGTGTTAAATAGACAAAACACTTATAAGTTGAATTCTAATGTTATTTGCAGCTGTCACTGAGGAATTGTCCATGTAATGCCTCTTCTGATGCTCCATAGGATACATAGACTGGATCATATTTCAGAGCCCCCTTAATCTATCAACTAAAGCACCTCTCTAAGACCCCTATGGTTCTCTTTATTGACAACTCTAGTAGAGGAATGTCCTGCAATACAGTGTTCTTTAGCTGTTGTTCTTGTGACTCTTCAAAGCATGGGAGCATTCATTTAACTATCCTCTCTGAGGAGCTCAGGAAAACCAGAATTTCTGAAGATCAATGCATTGTGGCAATTTCCACCTAATTTTGTATTGTTGTGAAAGATTCTTTGCATTCAGTTGCATATATTCTGTACATTTTGTGGTAGTATCTCATTATTAAGGAAGGTGAAGCAGTTATCTGTAGGAACTCAATGTTTTGTGGGGCCTTGTGATGTCATCTATTGCAATCTGCACTTTGGCAAACTCAGCAATGTGATCAACCTGGCTGGATCACATTAGTGCCTCACTATAAATGCAAAACTGGATGAATTCTTCAACTTGCCTAAAAGGTGTCTCAGTTACCTGATGAGTAAAAGTTCAAACAGCAACTTGATTGATATTACACAAATCCCCAATGTCAGCTTAAAGTCAGCTGACAACCTAAGAATTGAGTACAAAGTGACACAGCCACAGGCAAAGCTGTCCCGACAAATGATCTAGGTCACAGCACTTCATGCAGAAATGGAAACAGCTCCCACATTACCCCTTTGGTGAAGTGTACTTTCCTTACATTGAATTTGTTCATTGAAATCTTCAAAAAGTCCGCATGCAGTGAAAATAATATAGTGTAAGATGCATCCATCTCATAATGCTGCCTCATTCGCTTTTCTTCCATCCTGTACTTCTGTTTAAAATTCCAAGAGAGGAATGCTCTTGAGACATGCCAAGACTGGTACTTGGAACCTATAACAATGGAAGTAAAAATATCTTGGTTGTCTTACAGTCCCTCAGGCTATCAGTGATGAAGCAAAAAATATAATCTTCTTTAGCCCTAGGACTCATTCCTCAAAGGTTTCAGGCTCTAAAGGAAAGCTTTCACTAGTCTCAGCTCACGTTAGGAACAGATACACCTAATTTATGTAGTTGTTAATTGCCTTTGATATAATGAAACACAGTCGTGGGATTGGATACTCCAAATGCCATTCTTCTTAATTAGCATTTATTTTAGTGGCTTCCCACTATACGCATGCATACTTGAGAAGGCCCTAAACCACAAGGAAACTAAAATGTTATTATTATAATAGAGCCCCAGTGGAAACAATTCTGAGCCAAGAATCTACCTCCAGAAATATCAGTACTTGTTTGAGGTGCCAAACCTGCCAGATGTTGAGGAAATTAGAGTTCATGTTTGTAAACAATGGGGGTTAAATTGGAAAATGGAAGTGGGAATTGTGATACATGATTAACCCACACCTGTGCATTGGTACATTGAGATGCAGGTAGAATGTTAAATTTGTTGTGAATTATTGATACCTGTGTATACACTGGTTGCATGCAATAGCAGGGACCCAATGTCACATAGGTCCAGAATTGCTTAGTCTGTGCTTCTTAAAAAGGAAGAGGCTGTAGAAGGTGGGAATTTTTTGAAAAGTGTATCAACACTGTAATAATTTGAGAGATGGTTGACTGTGAAAGTGCAAACACCAAGGCTTTCTGACAATGCACTGGAGGTGCAAGTAGAGAGAAGGTGAGACATTCTGTATCCAGGACAAGCAGGAGGCCTTCCAGACAAGAGGCAATGGGAAGTAGCAGTTGGCTATGCATTTTCTGGCATTCCGTGTAGTCATAAAGAAAATAGAAAGTGGAGTTAGATCAGATGGAAATGTTTGGTGAACAGGGACGTGTGGTTGAGGTCACTAGTACTGAGGTTATTCTACCTTCTCAACTTTGCCCCTCATTTGAGGTATAGTGATCCTCTGGTTAAATCATCACCAGTTAGTTCTCCCGCTCAAAAGGAAGAGCAGCTTTGATCATCTGGGACTATGACGACTTTACTTTTACTTTATTGTTCATCAAAACTTTGATCGCTTTGGATCAGTCAGAAAAGGGCTAACTGGATTGTAACCTTCCTTCTATTGTATTTCTTCTTCCTCCACTTCCTTTTCCTCTTGCTGCTCACATGATGGGTGGTGACAAGAATTCTTCCCTCAGAATGTCAAGGCTGAGTGCCATGCAGCCCACCACGACAAATCTTGATATCCATCAGCTGTTTTCACTTGTGTAGTTCAGGCAATGGAAGTGTTTCTTGAGGTCACTGATGACGTGTTCTCTGTTTCTTATAGCAGCATTGCCTTCATTGCAGACCTGCTGTGTGCACGTGCATGGGCTCAAGAGAGCAATCAGAAGCTATGTAATGAGCGAATAACCATTGGTTTTCTGTAACCAGCCTTTGACTTGAAAATCAAATATAGGTGGCACAGAAGACAGTCACTGAATTGTTTTCCTATTCATTCATGGGACGTAGGCATCATTAGGTAAACCATCATTTATTGCCCCTGAGGTAATGGTGAGTCATCTTCATGAACCACTGGAGTTCATGTGGTGGTGGTGCATCCACAGCGCTGTTATAGAGAGTTCTAGGATTTTGACTCAGTGACAGTGAAAAATGGTGATATAGTTCCAAGTAGGGACAGTGAGTGACTTGGAAAAGAACTTCCAGGTGGTGGTATTCCCAGGTTTCTGGTGCCCTTGTCCTCCTAGAAGGTTATAGGGGCCTTCAAGAGAGCCTTATTGAGTTGCTGTAAACATCTCATAAATGGTATCCACTGCTGCCACTATGCATTAGTGGTGAATGGGATATCATTCAAGTGGGTTGCTTTGTCATGGATGGTGACAAGCTTCTTGAGTGTTGGTGGAGCTGCACTCATCTAGGCAAATGGACAGCATTCCATCGCTGACCTGTGGTTTAGAGCTGGTGGGCAGGTTTTCCTTTCAAAGTCCCCTTTCAAATCGTATACTATCCTGATTTGGAAATATCTTGCCATTTCTTCACTACTGTTGGATTAAAATCATGGCTCACAGGCAGGAAGAACTTAGCATCAGGCTCAATAGGTAGCACTCATGCCTCAGTTAAAATGTTTCAGCTTCAAGCCCCATTCTGGGATACAAACACAAAACTCAATACTGACACTCAGTGCAGTATTGAGGGCGTGCTGCATTGCAGGGGTGAAGTCTTTCAGATTAAGCATTAAACTAAGGACCTGTCTGCTTTTGCAGGTGGACGCAAAAAATCCCATGGTGTTATTTTGAAGAAAAGCTGGGACGTTTTCCCCAGTGTTGAGACCTACAGTAATTCTTCAAAAAAAATTACAGAAGAACAGATAATCAAGTCATTATCACATTGCTGTTTGCAGGAGCTTGCCATGTCCAAACAAGCTGCCACATTTCCAACATTACAAGTGACTACACTTCAAAAGTACCGCATTGACTGTGAAACAATTTGAAATGGCTGGTGCTTGTGAAAGACACCATATAAATGCAATTTTTTGTTTCTATTCTAGCTTTGAATCCAGCATTTTGGATTGTTTCTATGTCACACAGACTGCAGAATTCAAGAAGGCATGTTACAATTATCTTCTCAGGAGCAATGAGGAATAGACTATCAATGTTGACCTTTCTAGCAATGGCCACATTCCAGAAACAAATAAATAGTACATAAATAAATAAAAATGGCCAAAACTTTCAGTGGAGTTGAACCTGATTGCTACTGTGCTCCTAGTTTCTTACCTTAAAATAAAGCTGTTCCTATTTTGCCTGATAGTTTGATGTGTTAGTGTGTAATGTATGCATGTGCATGTGTGCATGTTGAGCTGAGGGCAATGGTGGTTGGATCAGGCCAAAGCAGGGTTAGAAGTGGGCACGTGGGAGAGTCTTGTGGGTGTTTGCAGGGGGTCAGTGCTATAGCTACACAGAAACTAGAACTGGTTTGAATTCTTCTAACTTTTTCTGAGTAACTATTGCTGTAAGACATCCAAAGGTGCTATTTAAAGTCACATTGTGGCTATTTCTTCATCAACAGTTCTCTAATCTAGCTGGGTGGCTCTGCCTGTGCCTGATTTCATTCTGTTGTGTTCAGTCTGAGCCAGAAAATTGCTTACAGCAGCTTCTCTTTTTACTTCCATACTGTGTTCACAGAAGGCTCCTAAGGAGCTGTCCTTGGCTTCTTTATATTTCTCATCTACAGGATGTCCCATAGCAATGTCACATGAAAACATAAAATTAGACTCCTCGTATATGTTAATGGCAACCAGCTTTACCTCACAACCATCTCTTTCAACCCCTCTATTGCCTTGAATTTTTCACATTGTTTACCCAACATCCAAAACTGGATGAGCAAACTATTCCTCTGACTCAATATTGTAAGAATGCATCATAAACTCCATTCCCTAGCCACTCACTGTTTGAAGCTGAACCAGACTACTTGTTGTCTCAGTCCTGACTCTGAGATCAGCTTCTGGCCCATAAAATATTTACTTGCACCATCATAAGATCAGCCGTCTCCATCCTAAACTCAGCTGATCTGTTGCTAAAATCCTCATACGTTCCTTTGTTACCTCTACATTTCGTATTCCAATGCTCTCTTTGACTGGCCCCTTCCCAAACTTGAGCTAATCCAAAACTTTGTTGCCCATATCCTAACTTGCACCTAGACCCATTCACAAATCATCTAACCTATCATGGGTCCAGCAAAACTTTGATTTGAAAACTATCAGCTTTGTTTCAAATCACCCTGTTGCCTCTCCTTCTCTATCCTTGTAACCTTACAACTCTTTGGGAATTGTGCGCTCCTCTAATCATGGACTCTTGGGCAACCCAGACTTTAAACCACTTCACTATGGGAGGTTGTTTCAGCTGTCTAAGCTCTTAAGCTCTGGAATTCCCCGGTAAGCAACTTCACCTCCCTCATTAAAACCTACCCTTTTGACTTAGTTTTTGATCATTTATCCTAATATCTTCCAATGTGGCTCCTACTATTATTTCTATCAAAGTGGATAACTTCACATTTGCTGATGTTATGTTCCATCTGCCAGGTCCTCGCGCACTCACTTAGCCTATCCAGATTTCTCTGCAGACTTTCCATGCCCTCCACGCAATTTGCTTTTCCATTCATCTTCGTGTCATCAGCAAATTTTGTCACCCTACACTCAGCCCCCTCCTCCAGATCATCTATGTAAATAGTAAACAGTTAAGGCCCCAGCACCAATTCTTGTGGCACTCCACTAGTCACCAACTGCTAACCAGAAAAGCACTCACTGATTACAACTCTCTGCTTCCTGTTAGATAACCAATCCTCAATCCTCAAATTGGACACAGTATTCCAGAAATAATCTTACCAAAGTCCTGCGATTGCAGCAAGGCTTCCTACTCTAGTATTCTAACTCCCTTGCAATAAAGACCAACATGCCATTTGCTTTCCAAATTGCTGTGAAAATCAACACTATTCCTAATTGCTATCTAGCAATTTTCTTTTGAAAGTACATTTATGTGAACATCAAGAATTAGGTTTGGCTATGAAGTTCTCCATGTCTTAATAAATTCCCAGCACTCACATTTATAGTGTCTATTTGAGCGAGATACTAGCGTGCTGTAAGAATTGGATCTCAGAATAATTCTAGTAATGCATCAAATGCAGCTTAACTGAACATATAATCCAAGCTAACACTGCAGTGCAATACTGAAGGACAGCTGAACTGGAAATGGTGCTGCATTTAGAAGTGTCATTAAATTGTTGCCCTCTGAATATAGAAATTTGCATGGTACTGTTATGAGGAATTACAGAGAATTTTGTCTTATGTCTCGGATAATATTTATCTCTTAACTAAACAGATTATCTGGTCATCGCAACTCTGCTACAAGAAGAACAAAAAGTGCTGGCAATACTTATCAGGTCTGGCAAAATCTGTGGAGAGACAACAGAGGAAACGTATTAAGTTGTCGACCTAGTGTCAGAATGTCCTCATTTAATTTCAGATATTGAGCATCCACAGTTTTTACTTCAATATTATCACTTAGTTAGTAGGACAAATTGTGGGTAAATTTGTTGTGTGTAAAAATGTTTTCTATGTTGCAACAAGAGTGATTACACTTTCGAAGTGCTTAATTAGGCTGTAAATGTTGTGGGAAAACAGACAGGATTTTCCGGTTGCATGCAACCCAAGACCGGAAATTCCCACTGGAGGCTAATGGATCCATAAATGATCTGCCAAATGTTTTCTCCCGTCTGCAGCAGTGGAACCAGAAAATTTACCTCCATATATATGTACAAGTTCTTTTTCCTTTGATTGGATATTAAAAATATTATCTCCATTTACAAAGGTTATTGCAGTAAATTTCAAATTTTTAATTTCATTGAAATAGCTATTATGTAAATAAATCACAAAAGTCATTTGTGCCATAACCATCTATTCTGTATTATCAATAATGTCATTAGTTTTATCTATTAGTTTTGCATGAAATACTGAGAAAACGGGATGAGAAAATGGATTTTCAATTAACCAATCCAAAAAATTAATTGGTAAATTGCTGTTATACATCTTAAAACTTTTGAACAATATCTGAAACATCTTATTTCATTAGCCCAAGGCAGCATGCTAAAAATTGAATAAACGGATCATTTGGAAAACAAAATCTGAAAAACATGTATTTTAAATACGAGGAGAAGAGGGTTAAATTCACAGATGTCTCCATCTATTTTCTGTCAAATTCTCGTTGTTATAATTTTACTGTGATCATTCAGTGAAAGGCCTTGGTGATGAAATTATGACATATCCATGTAACGTCATAGTTGGGCCATCATGGAATATTTTCTATAATTCATTTATCAGCCAAATATTTTGCATAAAAGCATACAATGAGGCAGCTTCCTTCTTTATTCCAGAATCAAACTGTTGTGTGACAGAATTAGCTGAAATATTACAATGGATTATTGTCCTGGTATGTTTATAGACATAGACCACTGTAGAGTTTCATTATAAGTTAAGATATACCCCTGCATACTTGACTGTACAAAGACCAAAATGTGCTATCAAAATATTTAGTTGTGGTAATCTAATATATTACTGTAAATAGTATACAGCAGACTGTGCAATACATTTAAGAAGTCAATAGACATTTTCTTGAAAAATAATGACCAAGAAACTGTCTAGTTTTCCTGCAGCAAATCAAAATGTTAGCATGCTACTCCAAATTTCAAACAAATAAATGGCATTGCCATAGGCCACAGGTTTTTATGCAGTTGGAGTAATATTTGCAGTCACAGCCAGTTATAATTTTTATAAATATTGTTAAGGTACCTCAGCACAATCTATATGAATAATAATGTTGTTTTCAAAACTTTACAGAGAAACATGGTGACTGTAATGTTCTACTTAAACATTTCAAAAGGGAAATCAGTACCTTCAAAATATTTAACCTTATCAAAAACATAGTTGCTCAAATTGGTTTTTAACTTGCACTTAATTCTGTATTCATCTTAGTATATATGCTATGCAACTGCAGGATGATATGAATAAACAAGACATGTGACAGATATATTAATCAAGTATTATAACCATTAAAAATGGATTCCTGTGGGAGTATTTAATGTAATATAACACTGCTTAAATATTTTTGCTAGAAAGCTATTTTAAGAAGCATCTACATACACAATTAAATTTAAAATGTATTTCTACACACAATTTGTTTATTAAAATAACTGATTTTATTTAAATAGTAAAATGGCAATATAAAATGCTTTTCTAAATAGATCCACAATAAGCCTTCTTATTAACATTTGGAGGCATGTACCACAACTGGGATAGCTGTCTCACGGACTAGTCAAGCAACCCCCTGACATGATCATACTCACTTACTGATTTGTCCCAGACGCTACCATCACTATTCCTGGGCATGTCCTGTCTCATTGGCAGAAGAGAGTGTGCAGAAATGGCGATAGTTGTACACATAAGGAGGGAGGGAATGTGTCAAACACAGGCATGGAAACCGCCTGCTCATTACCACATAGTACCCCCACCCCATCCTTAGCTGATGAATCATTTCCCCTCCATGTTAAACACTATTTAGAGGAAGCATCTGCCAAAGGTGTAGAATGTAATCTCGATGGAAGCATTCACTATCCATTACAAGAGTGGCTCCAGTGGAGCATCTCAGACCCAGCTGACAAGATCCTAAGGAACATAGATGTTAGATTGGGACTGCAGCAGATGGTGAGGGAACCAACAAAGGGAGGAAACATACTTGATCTCACTCTCACCAATCTTTCTCTGCAGATGCAAACACCATCATAGTATTGATAGGAGCAACCACTGCACAATCCTTGTGGAAATGAAGTCCTGTCTTTACACTGAGGATACCCTCCATCATGTTGTGCGGCACCATTGTGCTAAATGGGATAGACTTCAAATCCATCCGGCAACTCAAGACTGGGCATCCATGAAGTGCTATAAGCCATTAACATCAACAGAATTGCACTCAACAACAATCTGTTACATCAGCACCTGGCAATCTCACTCCAGCATTACCACCAAGTCAGAGGATCAATCTTGGTTCAATGAAGAGTGCAGGAGGGTATGCCAGGAGCAACATCAATCATGCCACATCTAGTTGTCAATGGTAGAGGATAATTAAACAATTCACTGGAAGACAAGCTCCACAAACATCTCCATCATCAATAATGGATGAGTTGAGCACATTAGTGCAAAAAATAAAGCTCCATAAACATCTCCATCATCAATAATGGAGGAGTCAAGCACATTAGTTCAAAAGTAAAGCTGAAGCATCTGCAACAAGCTTCAGCCAGAATTACCAAGTTGATGATCCATCTTGACTCACCAGAAGTCCCCAACATCATAGATGCCAGTCTTGAGCCAATTCAATTCACTCCACGAGCTAGGAAATGGTTGAAGGCACTGAATAATGTGAAGACTATGGGCCCCTACAATATTCTAGCAATTGTGTGCTCAGAACTTCGGCACTCACAGCTAAGCAGTTCCAGTGCAGCTACAACACTAGCATCTTCCCAGCAATGTGAAAAAGACCTGTACACAAAACAGGACAAATGCAACTTGCCCATCAGTTTACACACAATCATTAATAAAGTGATGGAAGGATTCCACAAACATTCACTCCCTCCACCACTGATGAACAGTGGCAGCAGTGACATTTACAAGATGCACTGTAGGAACTTAGCAAGGCTCCTCAGACAGCATCTTCCAAAGCCATAACCTCTATCCTCTAGATAGACAAGGGCAGTAGACACCTGGGAATGCCACAACCTGGAGGTTCTCCTCCAACAGGCAGCATGGTTGGCTGTTCACAGCGCCAGGGACCCAGGTTTGATTCCAGTTTTGGGCGACTGTGTGAAGTTTGTATTTTCATGCCTTGTCTGCATGGTTTCTTCTAGGTGCTCTGGTTTCCTCCCACAGTCTAAAGATGTGTTGGTTAGCTAGATTAATCATGCTAAATTACCCGTTAGTGTCTATAACTGCGCAGGTTAGAGATATTAATGGAGTAAATACATGGCGTTATGGGGATAGGCTTTGAGTAAGATGCTCTATCAGAGAGTCACCGTCCTAACATGGAAATATATCACTGATCTTCAACTGTCACTGCATCAAAATCCCAGAACTCCATCTCTAACAGCACTGTGCATGTACCATAGACAGATAACAAGAGTTCAGGTCAACATGTTCCTATTAGTGTGAAGGGCAAGGCTGGCAGGAGTAAGGAACACTGGATGACTAGAGATATGAGGCTCTGGTCAATAAAGAGAAGGAAGCATATATCGTGTATAAAGAGTGAGGATCAAATGAACCTCTTGAGGAGTATAGGGGATGTAGGAGTACACTTAAAAGGGAAATCAGGAGGGCAAAAAGGGAACATGAGATACTTTGGCAGATAAGGCAAAAGAAAATCCAAAGAGATTCTATAAAGAGTAATGAGGAAGACAGTAGGGTCCCTTGAAGATCAATGTCGTTGTCTATGTGTAGAATCACAGGAGATAAGTGAGATCTAAAGGAATAATTCTCATCAGTATTTATCGTGGAGAAAGACATGGAAGCTAAGGAACTTGGAAAGTAAATAATGATATCTTGAAAAGAATCCACATTACAGAACAGGAGGTGCTGGATGTTAAAACGCATAAAGGTAGTTAAATCCATGGGACCTAATTAAGTGTATTCTAGAACATCATAGATAGCTAGGGAAGAAATTGTGGGATCCTTAGAGATATTTTGTATCATCATTAACATCCGGAGGATTGGAAGGAGGCAAATGCCGTTATCTAAGAAAAGCAGCAGGGAAAAGCCACCAAACTACAGGTCGGTGAACCTAAGATCAGTGACGCATAAATTGTTGGAACGAATTCTGAGTGACAGGATCTACATGCATTTGGAAAGGCAAGGACTGATTTGGGACAGTCAGCACGGCTTTGTGCATGGGAAATCGTGTCTTATAAATTTGATGGAATTTTTTGAAGGGGGAACCAAGTAGTAGATGAGGGCAGAGCAGTAGTTGTTGTCTACGTGGATTTTAAGCAAGGCCTTTGACAGGGTGCCACACAGTAAACTGGTCAATAAGGTTAGATCCAGGGAGAACTAGCCAATCAGATACAAAATTGGCTTGCCGGTAGGAAACAGACTGAAGACCTGTGACCAATGGTGTGCCACAGTAATCGGTGCTGGGTCCACTGTTGTTTGTCATTTACATAAACAGTTTGGATGAGAATACAGAAGGCATGGTGAATAAATCTGTGGATGACACCAGAATTAGTGGTGTTATGGACAGTGAAGAAGGCTATCTAAGTCTGCAATGGAATCTTGATCAACTGGGCCAGTGGGCTGAGAAATGGCAGATGGAATTTAATTCAGATAAATGCAAGATGTTGCATTTTGGTAAGACAAACCAAGGCAGGACTGACTCAGTTAATGGTAGGGCCCTAGGGAGTGTTGTTCAACAGAGAGACCTAGGGTGCAGGTATATTGTTCCTTGAAAGTGGCATTATAGGTAGACAGGATGGTGAAGGTGGGTTTTGGCATCTTGCCTTCATCAGTCAGTGCACTGAGTTCAGGAGTTGAGATGTTATGTTACAACTATGCAGGACATTTGTAAGGCTACATTTGGAATACTCCTTGCAATTCTATAGCCCTGCTATAGAATGGATGTTATTAAACTGCAATTGGTGCAAAAGAGATTCACAAGGATGTTAATGGGACTGAAGGTTTGAAATATAAGGAGACACTGGTAGGCTGTGACTTTTTTCCCGAGAGTGTTGGAAGATGAGGGCTGACCTCAGAAGTTTATAAAATCATGAGGGGCATAGATAAGGTGTAGCCAAGGTCTTTTTCTCCAGGGTAGAAAAGTCCAAAACTGGAATGCATAGGTTTAAGGAGGGGAAGATTTTAAAGGGACCTGAAGAGAATTTTTTTACAGAGAGTGGTGGTTATATGAAATGAGCTGCCAGAGGAGGTGGTGGAGACAGGTACAATTACAATATTGAAAAGGCATTTGGACAGATACCTGGATAGGAAATGTTTAGGGAGATATGGGCCAAATGCAGGTAAATGGGACTTGTTCAATTTAGGAAACCAGGTCAGTATGGATGAATTGGGCCAAAGGGACTGTTTCTAAGCTGTGTATCTTTATAATTGCAGTGGTCAAAGAATGTCGCTCATCTCACCTTCTTAACAGCATTAGGGATGGGTAACAAATGTTGGCCTAGTCAACGATGTCCGCAAATGGTTATATTTTTAAAAGATTATACCTTGTAGATATAGACAGGCTTTGGGAAATAAAGAGGTGAATTGTCTCTATACCACCCATCAGCCCAAGCCCGAATGCCCAGATGTTGCTGCATATCCTCAGGGTGGCAGCACTCAGACTCTCCCTTCTGCAATTCCTCCATTACCTTTGCTGTTGCCTCCCAGCCAGACAGTTCAGAGATGGTACACTATGTTTATGTTTGTTACTAGTATGCTCACTATCATTGACTGTGATTCGAGAAGCAACCCCTTGCAAAAATCTTAAATTTCACTGAGACGTCTTAACAGCATTTTCAACAACGGCATAGGAGGCTTCATAGAAGGACTTTGCGGGTTACAAAGTAACCTCCAGGTTGTTGTACTGACAGTGTCCTACTGGTCTGTAGGAGAGATTTGGAAAGATGGGGAACTATGGAGCAACAGTGATATTTTTCAGTAAACTAAAATCTGCCCATCTATTCACGGATAATTTGATCAGAACAAAGGGGTCCGGATGTCTTCTAACTTCCTGCTCCTGAGGTGCTCACTGAAGAACTAGCTATGTTGTGTAGCGTACGAAGATCATCATCAATTTGAAGATGTGCTCTTCCAAGTGTTGTGGAGCTCTCAAAAATAGTCAAGGCAATCGAGCTGTTGCTTGAGAATTCCAATTTTTTTGCGTCCTAAGGTTTCTGATCTCAACATGATTTGCATTGTATGAGCATTGCCTATGTGTCATGAGCAATGGATAGGGCCAATAGCCCTTGTCTTCATGCAGCCATGCTCAGATTCATCATTGTTGTTCAAACATTGTGGAAATGGCTGATTAGCACAGAGGAATAACATTGTGCCTGCTGCCAGTGTTGCTGGCAGTGAATAACATGATGCTCTGTGCATGACCACAAAGCAACTGTACGTTAAGAGAATAAAATTCTCTATGGTTCCAGGATGGTTCTCAGATTTCCAGAAGACCTTTGACAAGGTGTCGCATAAAAGACTGTAAAATAAGTTGTGTCCATGATGTTAAGGGTAAGATCTGGTATGGATAAAGGATTGTCTGACTGGCAGAGAGTGGGGATAGAGGGCTCTTTATCAGCATGGCAGCTGGCAAGTAGTGATGTGCTTCAGGGGTCTGTGCTAGGATCACAACTTTTCACAATATACATTAACAATTTGGAGGAAGGAACTGGAGGCACTATTGCTAAGTTTGCAGATAACACAAAGGTATGGAGAGGGACAGGCAATAATGAGAAGCAGGGGGGCTGCAGGACTTGAACAGGTTAGGAGATTGAACAAAGAAATGGCAATGGAATACAGTGGAAATGTATGAGGTTTTGCACCTTGGAAGGAGGAGTGGAGGCATAAACTATTTTCTAAATGGGAAAGTGCTTAGGAAAGCAAAATCACAGTGACTTGGAAGTCATTGTTTCAAGGTTCTCTTAAGATTAATGTGAAGGTTCAGTCAGCAATTAAGAAGGCAAATACAATATTGAGAGGGCTAGAATACAAGAGCAGGGATGTATTTCTGAGGCTGTATAAGGCTCTGGTCACAACCCATTTGGAGTATTGTGAGCAGTTTTAGGCCCCATATCTAAGGATGTACTGGACTTGGAAAGGGTCCAGAGAAGGTTCACAAGAATGATCCCTGGAATGAAGAGCTTGTCGTATGTAGAACAGTTAGGGACTCTGGATCTGTGCTTGTTGGAGTTTAGAAGGATGAGGGGGGATCTTATTGAAACTTACAGGATATTGCTAAGCCTGGGTCTAGTGAACATGGAGAGGATGTTTCCACTAGTATGAAAAACTAGAATCAGAGAACACAACCTCAGGCTAAAGGACAATCCCTTAGAACAGTGATGAGGAGGAATTTTTTCAGCCAGAGAGTGGTGAATCTGTCGAACTCTTTGCCGCAAAGGCTGTGGAGCCCGGGTCATTGGCTGTCTTTAAAACAGAGATAAATAGATTCTTGATTAATAAGGGGAAATGGGAAAAAAGAACAGGTATGAGAAAAATATCAGCCATGATTAAATGGCACAGCAGATTCGATGTGTTACGTAGCTTAATTCTGCCCCAGTGTCTTTTGGTTTTATGGTTCCAATGGCTCTCTCTATTGATATGTGGCATCTGCAGAGCATTCTGAGCTGTGTGGCTCTCTGTGCCGCTGTAAAGTGACTACACTGGCAAAGCTATATATTGCTCTTCCTGCTATTCTCCACATTGACAGAAGACAATGGTGCCCCTTTTTTTTTTTGCATTCAGGGCTTGATTACCCAGCTGATGTAAAGATGTATGGTAAACTGAGAAATGTTAGCTCCAGACTGAAGAATGCTGAGGTGTCAAGATTGAGGGCAACAGCGAAGGCTACTGACAGCACCATCATCATCATGTAGGTATAGGTCTGGTTAGAGAAAGTGACACATTCAATAACTGTTTCTTTAGTGTACAGCACCTTCTGCAGACACTGCTACTGGCTGAGGTAGAAGTAGGAGAAGTATTTTCTGAAGACCTAACAGGATACGGCCTTCTGTTGACAGCCCTCTTTCTTTGCTTCAACTCCATTCGTGCTACAACTCAAGAGGGATAAGAAGCCCTCAAAAAGGCAATAATCACCCCCATAACAAAACAAATTTTTGGCTCAAAGGCCTTTAAAATCCAGTCCATTCCTTGCACAGGTCCAGCATCACTGCCAAGTTGGTGAACTTGTGAGAGTTCCTTCAACAAAACAATATTTGCACTACGAGAACAAAAGAAAGGAAAAAGCACTTCACGTCTAACTCCCATGATGAAGTTTTTAATTAACGGTAATGGGAAGTTCCCTTATGCAACTGAATGCATCTACTTGCTGATTGCAGAGTTGTTGCACAGATGGGTTTCGACCCTTTAGTGGAGAAGAAGATTGCCTTCTTCCAACCCAGGGCAATAGGGTCACCTGCACAAATATTACTGGAACTGGGGCAGACCAGTTCTCTAGTACCATCAAATTTCAAGAGATTCATTTCAAGAGAGGATGATATCAGGGTGCAAAAACTAAATCCAGTTGGTTAGCATTAAGGAATACAAAGCAAAGTCTTACTGTATGAGGGGATTATTTTGGGCTGCTCAACATTGGACTGGAGTTTGAGAAACAGATATGCTGCCAGTATAGAGGCATAGTGCAGAAGTAACAGGATCATAATTTCGGGTAACTTTCTATATCCAAAAATAGACTGAGGTGATGTAAAGTATTCTAAGTGTTGCATAATATGAGGGGTCTATATATCATGCCCATCGGTATGTTTTTAGTCCAACAGGGAATACGGAGACTAAAATAGAAATTAAAAGGGGTGAATTTATATTTCAGGATAAGGAAATAAGAAAAAGTATCACAACATAATAAGACTTGATATAAAATCTTAAACCAAAAGGAGTCAAAGTTGAAAGTATTTGACAGAAAGTATCTACTTCCAATAAAATAACAAGGGAACTAGCCCAGATGAATTTGAAGGAAAAATAGGCAGCATGCACCAACAGTACAAAGCAAAAACGTTTACCATCCAGAACTTAGTTCATCACATTTCCATCACTTACATTTAACTTCCCTTGCTTTCTCCCACATTCTTTTCTTCCTTTATCATACATTTATCACTTCTCCTTTAAATATGATTGCAGCTATTATGTCAATCGTTACTCTTTGTAAAGCGTTTATGTCCTAGGAACTCTACAAAAAGTAAATCTCCTCACCTCTCCATTCATTCCATTGGTTTTGATCTTAAATTTATGCCATCCAGATAGTGAGAATTGATTAATTATCTGAAGGGAAAAAAATCTGCAGGGCTACTGGGGAAAAGGCAGAAGTGTGGGACTCAAGGAGTTCCTCCACAGAGAGCTGGCATGGATGCTACAAGCAAATTACCACTTGCTTTACCCTAACTATTCCATGATTAAGCCACATTGCTTGTATCACCTCAGTAATAGGTACTGTCACCTTCATTAATATCATTCTTTATGCTTGATGTCCAAAACTGAGCACTATATGTCAACTGTGGCATATTTAGTAATTTGAATAGGTTTTAGCATTACAGTTTTACCTTGGTAATCAATGCTTCTACTTATAAAACTTACCATGTCATTTTTAAAAATACATTTATTGGTATGGATTTTGTATTTAGCAGCAAAGGAATGTCACTCACTGTTCATTGTACCTACAAATCCCACAAATGCCCACAAATCTTGCAGGCTTTTGAGCGACAGCTTATTAGTCCAAATCTTTTGATCCATGAGGAATGTACTCTGGAAGTACCTCAGAAGATACACTGGGGGCACCTTGGAAGTACTCATATAAGGTCTACAAGGAAATTGCACGGAATTTTTCAACTTCCAATGGACAATTGCTGAGTCTGGAACCATAGGTGACTTCGGATGATTCTGACTTACTTAGCAGAGTAGCTACCCAGGAAAAAGTTAAAAGGATTCAGACCAATTCTAACTCCTCAATAACTAATGACTCCCTCTACTACACCTCCCTGAATACTTCCCGTGACTTCCCCCATGACTAACCCCCTACTGCTGACCACCTGACTGCCCACTGCCCTCCCAACCATCCATGCCACCTCCCTCCCCATTTACTATAATCCCACCCCTGACTTCCATCACTACACGACCAAACACTCCCTGACTTTAATCTGGAGCTCCACATTTCTTGCCCAAACTTCTGAACCAGGCCTCTTTACAAATGTGGAGCACAACTATTTCTGGAGGCCTTCAATGCAAGGCAGGGTGGTAAGGGGATATGAAGTTATCTGTCATAAACTGAGAAGTTTAAATGCACCAGCACTTTGACAAGTCAGGACAGAGGAGGCAAATGGCTAAGGGAACAGGGTCATCTGACCCTTTTTGATCACCCAACCCTCCGCACCCTCCAATTATCCTCCAACATTCCTCTCAACTCTCTATTCCGAAAACCACAGCCTGACACCTCAACTTCTCCCGAACCCCACGAGTGTCAACACCCTCCTGACCACTGGCCTCCAACTACCCTCCGCACCCTACAACCACCCAACGGCACCCAACAATCTCCCGACTACCAACAGCCCCTGACTAACTCTCTGACTCTATGACTAACCTTCCAATCACCCAAACTCCCTCCAACCATTCCCCATCTAACCTTCCAACTAGCCTTCACACCCGCAAATAACCTCCTGAATCCTCAACATCACCATGACTATCCACCTGACCCCATAACAATACCCCCAACCTAAACATTACTCTCCACCTTACTCTGCAGAAGATACAGCCTATTGTACTTAGAGATTCTTTTTCAGCATTCACCTTGTACCAAGGATCTGTGATGAATATGAGCAGGATACGAAACAGCATGGCCAGAATTCTCCCCCCAAAAATTCTAAGTGTCGAATTCACATAAAAACGGGAGTAGATCATGCTGTTTTTCTCAGTGAGAGTTCAGAGAAGAATCTCCCACACTCTATGCACTAGAGAGGCCATCAGCCTGAATATCATTAAATTTCAGGGGGTGGGGCCTATTTCTGCTGGGGAGGCTGAGATCAGCAAGCTGAGCAGGCCACTGTGTATGCACCGATTTGTCAGTGCTGAGATTGGAACATGCCCCACACTGATGGTCTCCCAATGGTTGGCCAACTCTGCAACCTCACACGCCGGTTCCCTGCTTCACTCCCCATGGCCCAATTGCTGGCCTCCCAACCATTCCCAGACCCAACACCATCCTGGCCTGCTACAATCCCCAGCAACCCACACCCCTCCCCCAACCCCTGAGCCCAACCCCTTCCAGCCTGTCCTGATCACTGGTCTCCCTCCTTCCCCCCCCAATTAAATGCAGAGTGGCAATGGAAATCTGCCACCAATTGCCTCCTGGGCCCTTTCTCATCAGCCGCACCCCCTCCAGGCCACAGCCTCATATGTTGCACTCCCCCATAGCACTACCCTGTGCCGAATGGATATTTGCACTTTGCCTACGGGCAGTGTCAGAGGGCATAGACAGGCACTGCCAGGTGCCAAAGTCCAGGGGGCAGTCCCCTGATGCCCAACTCTCTTTGGGGCCCTGATTGCTCCCCTTCATCCAGTGAGGTCAGGCTACTAGTTCCTCTTAGTGAGGAGCTACTCTAAACCCCACTGGAGTGAACAACTCTGTGTTGGGGTGGACGGGTGGGATGGGGGTCTAATGGGCTTGGAGACTTTAGTCCCAGGCCCGCAAATCACATTTAAAATATAGTTAAATATGTAAAATATTTAAATAAGTAAAATACCTCCCCAGCACTGGAAGACGCTATCAGGGCAGGAACGCATGCACAAATCCCATGCATCTCCCACCGTAAGATTCTCCCGGCTAGCTGTGCTAAAAATCTAGTGCAGTGGGATGGGAAAATCAAATCTTTTCAACCAGTCAGATCAACGTACAGTTTCAGAGAATTTTCCTACATAGGTTTAGGTTCAAGTAGGGAGCTAAATATCTTTCAAAAGATAAGGTCAGACCAAGATCCCAGTTTAATGGGAACCTTTTCCAGTTTTCACCAAGTTGGTTTTTGAGACAAGCTGGGAAACCCTATCCAATTGTCAGGAAACTCATCAACAAATGCAAATATGCAATTAAGTTTATATTCATCCTGCAGTACAGCATTAAGTACCAGCACACAAACACCATTACATCTCTATTTCTCACTAAGTTGGTGAAAGTGAGAGCACAGCAGGAATATCACTGTTAGCAACAGTACAAAGGCTGAAATCAGCAAGCTACAGGCTTACACTTGCAGGAATAGTTCCATCTGCCTGAATAATGATTTCTTTAAGAATTGCAATATTTTTCTACAGCCATGGAGTAATTAAATCTCAATTTTTTGTCTTTAAGATTTCTTGCAACATGGGAGCTAGCTATGCTTACAGTACTTGGACCTCTGAAGAGAACAGTAGAATTATCTAAATCATAAAGGGCAAGTGCAGTAACAAGAACAGAAATTTCAGCAGCAGTATCTACCTTCTCCATAGTCTCATGCAATTCCTTAAAACAGAGGGAATGAACTCAGAGCTACACTTCTTGGAGGATGAAACACCCAGCACAGAATCTATAGTTCAAGGGTCAGCCGCCACATATGGAACAAGCGAGACACAGCGTTCTCAGAATCTCATGTTAGACATTTGCAGACTTACCCAAGAGAACCAGCTGACCAGGCTAGTGGCCATCAAGCTCACCTCAACTCTCAATCTCTTTGCATTCAGCTCCTTCCAGGGATCTGCTGGTAACACCTGTAGGTTTTCACACTTACTACTCACAACTACATCATGCAGGTCACCAGACAAGGTCACAAACTATATATACCCTGTCACAGATAAGGCATCTCAAACTCAGATAGCTGTTGCCTTTGCATCTGGATTTCCACAAGTCCAGGAGTTGATTGATTGTGCTCATGTAGCAGTCAAGGTGCAATCAGGTCAGCTAAGCATCTTCACTGATTGGAAGGGCTTTGACTCCCTCTATGTGCTGCGGGTGTACCAGGTCTACCACCAGATCATCAGGTCTGTCTGCATCAAGCATCCAGGGAACTGCAATTATTTTTCATCCTTCAGCATTCTTGCATGTCACAGATGGTCTCACCAACAAAGAGCCTCAATTATTCACTCCTGGAAGACAAAGTCTACCAACTGAAGAACTGGCTGCTGACTCCAGTGAGACAAAGGAGAGTTATAACAGGAGTCATCACATCACCAAGGCAGCAATAGAGAAATCCATTAGCTTGCTCAAGATGGGATTCCAGGGCCTTGGCAGATCTGGAGGCACCTTTTAATATGTCCCACCAAAAGTTCCAGTATTGTGTGGTCTGCTGCACCTTTCACAACATGGCACTGCAGGAGAACTGGTGTGAGGAAGGTGGAGAGTGCCCAGCATTCTCCTCCAGGAAGTTAGACATATTATAGGTGCCCGCAGCAAATCCTGCAACAGACTCATCCAGACACAGTTCATTTGAAAATTGTGCCTGCAGCGATCCAAGCATTCTATTAAAAATCATGGGGACAGTTCTCCCAAAAAATTCTAAATTTGCCTGAAAGCTGGAGTAAATCCCACTGGCTTTTTCAGTGGGATATTCAAAATGAATCTCTCATACTCTGTGCATTGCAGAGTGTCTCAGTGTGAATCACAATAAAAATCTTTGAGTGGATCTTATTGCTGCTGGAGAGGCTGGCAGCATAGCATTGAGTAGGTGCTGCTCTGTCAGCGCTGAGACCAGCACACGTGCAATGGCCCTGCACTGCCAGTCTCCAGATGGCTAGCCAGCCCCCTGATCCCACATTTCTGGCCCCCTGACATCCTCCCCCCACTCCCCCGCCAAGGCCGATCACTGGCTCTCTCCAACATGTCTAGGTCAACCTCAACTATCCCCATCCACCCCAACCCATCTCAAATTCCTGATCCTGCTCCTCCAAACCATTCCCCCACTCCACAGTCCTGATTTCTGGATGCCCCCGCCCCCCCGCCACAGTCCCGACTCACCCAACAGGCTGACTCATGCCCCTTCCGTCCCCACCCCCACCCCAATGGCCAGCACTGAACACTGGTCTTCCTCCCACTGTTCATGATCCCTCTGCGGAGTGGCAGTGGAACCTCCACACCGATCTCCCTCCAAAGGCTTTGCCCCTGTTAGGCCTCATACCCATTAAGCCCCATCCCTTCGACACTGCCTTATGCCCAGTGCCAAGGTACCCCCTGGGCATTGCTACTTTGTCCCATGGGCAGTGCTGGGGGCCAGGTTGGCATTAGCAAGCTGGCAATTCTCAAGGGCACCCCCTTCTCCTCTAGGTGATCTTGATGATCCCCCCTTCACTCCAGTGGGGTCAACCTGCCAGCTCCCCGCAAGTGGGAAGATTTGTAAACCTCACTGGTATGAAAACTCCTGCCTGGGATTGAGGGGAGGAGGCTAGAGGGCCTGGAGACTTCAGTCCTAGGCCCGCTAATTAAATGTAAAATACATTTAAATGACAGTTTGAAAAATTACACAGCTCAGTGCACCAAAAATCTGGCTGTCAGAGGCTCATGGAGGCCTTGGCACCCAGCGGGGATTTCGCTGAACAGCTTCTGCTTGAGTTTCCCAACCTGCTGTGCTAGGTGAATTCAGCCCTCCGATGTGTTAATCTGACCCTACAAGAAGTCAGTCAAGCATCAGAGTCACACACTTACTTCCTCAAAAATTGATCATTCAATTCACAGGTATAAAAGTGACTGTAGTGAATGGGGTTGGGTGGGGGTGAGGGGAGGTGGCGGGGAGAAGTAGAGGTTATAAAAATGGAAAGTCCACATCATCTTATGCTTTCATTGAAAGAGCAATATTGAAACTTTAACATCGTTACAAGCGCCCAAGCGAATCTCTTTCTGCAACAAAGACGTTTTCCACTTTGATGTTTTTATTACCTTTACATCACGTTACCACTGTGGCTTCAGCTGAGCTGGGTAGGGCTGCTAATTTTCCGGTCTGATGGTTTACGTTGTCTGGGATTTGGAGCTCATGAGAATCTTGCTAGACTATCCCAGTTACATTGTGCAGGAGGCAGATTCAGTCATTGGACAGAAGATAACTTGTGCAGCTCTATCTCTGTTGAGATGTATATTGGGGTGGTGGGCGCAAAGGGCTGAGCAGTGTCATTTGCCATTTCTTCATCTTCTGTCTCAGGGACCACTTGCACTTTCCTGGCAGCATAACAGTGTGGCATTAAGTCTTTAATTGATCTCTGTGAACTGTCAGCCAATGTGTGCAGGCCATTGGTCTGGGCCAGCATCCACGCTATGAGCTGCCTTTTCTGATTCTCCAACATGATATTTACTCCATGGAGAAAAGTGTAACTGCCTGAGATATCATGGCATTCATGCTCATAACTGAGATGGCCTCCTCCATTCTTTCTGCAAGAGTGCGTGTTATTGAAATGCTGACTGAAGCATTCAGATTTGCGATTGCTCTTCCAACAGTTCCTTTATCAGGTGTAAGGCCTGAGGATCAGGATCAAAGCCCAGCTGAGCAGAACTTGGAGCATCCTGTACAGTCCAATGGGGACTCTCAACTGTTGTTTTTGACTCTAACACCTTTTCTGCTTACATGCAATGTGGAACTCACTCTATCTGTAATGCAGGCTCCACTAAGTTGTCTGTCTGCATTGGTTGATAGTCATGTGTTTATACATTCCCAGAATGATTATCTGCTTCTGGGGACTCTTTGGCCAGTTTCCTCATCCCGTCCACTGAGGCCTGCCAAAAACCCTGTAGGAGATAAAAGGGATGAGTTAGGGCTGAAAGTAAGTGAAATAAGATACTATACAAGCTTAATATAGTGCAGATCACAATAGCTCATGTATGTTTGTCAACGTAACTGACAGCAAAGTGCCAAGTGATAGTGTATCATTTAGTGTAGTCACCAGGTCTCTGGGCCAGTCCCTCCTCTCCATTATCAACAGCCAATACTTCTGTAACTCTATTGATCTCAAATGCATTCTTCTTTGCTGTTGTCAGGAAAGCCATAGATTGCAGCTCCATTCCCAGTTCTCTGCCTCTCTCTGGAGTTTTTGGTTTTCTTCTGCAATGAGAAAACAGCAGAGATCTGAGAGGGTGAGCGCTGAGGGTGAGATGAACACATTTGAGAAGGGTGACTGCAATGAATGGGGATGACGATGACAAATGGAACAAGAGGACAATAGGATGACAGGAAGACTCAGTTCCTGCAGAAGTGTAAGTCTGAAGAGGTGGCCGCAGAGAAAGGATGGTATATAACAGTGGAGTTTGATAGTCAACGAATGCTATACTAGAGAATGCTACAGAGGTGAGCTCTTGAGACTCAGAGCAAAAATGCTACCAACTGAGCCACATTTTGCATGACAACCAAAAAGATTGTTTGCAGCAAGTCTCTTAGCATGCTGTTAAAAACTCAATTATACCCAAATTCACAGACACGTTTTCTGTGTTTTCTGCTATGTTTGGTGAGCAACTAGTTGATACATACCACAGTGTCATACCTTTCATGTACTTTAATGTCAAATCTCTCTGAGGTATTGGTGCAGCAAAGCTTGTCAAGAAGCAGGGCAAACTGGAGAGCAATTTCCAGACTTCTACATTTAACTACATACTGTGCAGACACCAGAAGCTGCTGTTCAACTTACTCCATAACAAAGATGATAACCCCACCATTATTTCTGTTTCAAAATTTGGGTTATTATATTATCCACTTCTAAGGATTATGCTTCTGAATTCCCCAAGTGCTTCTGTACAGAAGTGGTAGATACAGAATCCATAATCGGTTTTTAATGGGTAACGTATGTACACATAGATATTAGCAAAGAGCAGGTTGTTCCAACTGGAACTGTGCAAAATGGTCTCCTTATATGCAGTAAAATTAAATCATTTTAAAGTGGTTAATTTATTATCTGGATTTTACCTAGATACGAAAAAAGCACTGGAAGTGTGATCTATTTCATGGAATGTGCAATGTAATACAAGTGCTATTAACTAATACAGTGTATGGGAATTTGAGATAACACATTTATAAATTTAAAGGATTAAATTGGCGATACTCTAGTGTCTGTTATAGCTTCTTCCATAATATTGCTATTCACAGTTGAAAAAGAAGCCAATTACTTTAATGATGTGCTAATATCCTTTAGCAGCAAACAATTCCATTCTTTTAATTGCACCTAGGACAGCAAATAGTCATGATAGCCCCTCGATGTGCTGACATCTATGCTACCTAGTCAAGTGAATGCATTCTTCTCATAATTAGCTTGTTGGAATGTGATTTGCATTGCATACCATAGTAATTTCAACTATGCCTTAAAAGCTTGAAATGGAAGCTGGCCCACTTTCAAGTTTGACCCCTGCTTTCAGTTGGCTGAGGCCTCTGGTGACCTCACCACTCCTTTTTACAACCATCCATTATCCTTTCCACGCCATTTAAAATATACTTTTAGAAGATGGCAAATCTATAATGCTCCACTAAAATATCACATGCCTATTTAGGTGCAAGTTTCTCAATGAATTTATAACACAAAGTGAATGAGAGCAAGCGCTATCATTTTTTGAATTATTAATTAACAGAGTGAATACATGGGATGAAAATGTGGTTGTTTTTTTCCCCTTGCATAAAATCTAGGAGAAAACACCACCTGGACTCCACATTCTCATAAACTCTAGTGCAATCAAAGTATTTCCTGCCTATCCATGGCATCTTTTTGAAGAAAATGTTATTTTTAGCTTCATCATAAAGCATGCAGCAGATACAGCCTAAACCACAATATCGTGCACCCAGATGTAACAAGGAGAAAGACAGAAATGACCATTGTGAAGTTTTTCTTGCTGATGACATCATGCTCGCATTCCATTTTCAATCAAAACCACAACAACCTTAACATGGAATCAATTAACATTATTTGAGTTAGTGTTTCAACCGATGATATAAAAAAAACTGTCCAAAATTTGAAACAGACACTGATAAGTTTGCTAAATTGAGGTTATCTGGATTTAACCAATTAAGTTTATCAGTAGCACTGTGTCAGCCACCAGCAGGCACCCTGAATAAAATATATTCAGCAGTACCCCTCAATCAAAGAGAAATTACTGGAACAGTTGGAAATAGTATACTGACAATGGTAATGCAACAGCTCATTAGACATTGTTAAAAACACAACTCCTGCATTAATAGGAAACTCAATTTTAATCGTAAACTCAAGTGCTTAGACTTGAATAGCTAATCGTAAGGAATCAGTTACTAAACTGAACCAAATAATATTACAGTTGTATTGAAATTTTTGCTCCTCTTAGAGAAAATCTGAGAGTTGATTTATTATCTAAGCAATAAAGAGCAGTGAAATGCACCTCACAAATCAATGAAAATTCACTTAATCTCACTACATTGACTGAACCTTTTACACTAATACACTTTCAAAAGTGTTCATTCTATTTTGGTGACTAAAACAATCAGTCTCTGGATCATTTTTGGTGAAATATGCAGTTTCAGGTTGGTTCACAAACTTAAGAATCAAAGACAGTATCTTCATTCAATTAGAAATGGAATTTCAACAATCTCAAGTAGGCTCAGTATTTACTGTAACTGAACATGCTACTTTAGCCTTTTCAATAAACTGTCAATCACCTAAATTCTCTATTATAGGAAATCAAGCCTACTATTAAATGTTTTACATTTCCTTAAATAAAACATTATGTTTTATTACTTTCAAGAATTTGGA
Organism: Sphyrna mokarran; assembly: GCA_024679065.1. Taxonomy (NCBI): domain Eukaryota; kingdom Metazoa; phylum Chordata; class Chondrichthyes; order Carcharhiniformes; family Carcharhinidae; genus Sphyrna; species Sphyrna mokarran. The sequence continues at coordinate 40,511,023 of JAGIQG010000004.1, forward strand.
ATATTATGTGTGTAAAATCCACCAAATACTTTTGTTGCATGACCTTAATCAATGTAGGATGCTTGCAGTTTGCACCTTCACACTACAGTGCAGACTTTACTTAGCACAACAGTTCATGGATCATAATTTATTTACCTAATGATAAATGAGCATTAATAAGAACATATTTACAATTACCTCAAATGCTGAATATGTTTTCTGGTACCGTCTAAAGATCTTTATCTTGAAAATTATATCAAATCAATATTGACAATCCCTCTTGTACAGTCACTGGAGCTGGATGAAAAAAAGAGCACTTTTTCACATAGGAAGTAAAGAGCAAGTCAGGAAAATTGAGTGATGTTCTTAACAAGATCATGGTCTAAATGATACCAAATCCACTGAAGGAATTGAAATTCCTGCAATAATAGCAGCTATTATCTTAAAAGATGAATGATGCCTTTGGATCTCTATAATGTTATTTTGAGTTTGAAAGATGGCTTTATTTGATCTTATTTGCCACAGTCTTCTGCAAATACTAAGGTTTGGGACTAGCTTATCTAATGAGTTCAAACTTTCTCCTTTCACTTCTTGTAGTTTTGTTTAGATTTTACTCAGACAGGGGGTCCTGGTTATTCACATGGTTCAGGTGAAATTAAAGATCAGATGACAAGATTCAAACAAGAGCTGTTCCAGGAGGTCACATATTTCAGCAGTTTTCACTGAACCAGTCCTAGTGATGAAAACCCAAGCCTAATGGTCTGGACTCAGGAGTTTAGTACTGCTGAATTTATTTATTCTCACTGTTCTGAAATTATAAAATCACAATGTTGGTTAAGTAGGTGCTACTGTGGGTCCCTGTGCTTGAGGGGTCTATTACCCCAGGACATAGATTTACAGTAAGAGGAAGAGGCTTAGAAGTCATTTGAGAGGAATTGTTTTCATCCAGAGGATAGTGGGCATCTGGAACTCACTGTTTGAATTGTAAAGGCAGAAACTCTTATCCAAGACTTTTTAAAGTGTTATATGCACCAGATGTGCAGTAACTTAGAAGGCTACACAGCAAGAGCTGGGGAGTGGGATTAATGTCAACTGGCATAGACATAATGGGCCAAATGATTTACTTCCATGCTATAAGTAAATGCTGTAAATTTCAATTAATCAGATTGGAAGGCTGTTTGAGATGCAAAGGGATGATAGGAATAGGAATTATGAACATAAAATACGTACAAAGTTAGCTATATAAATGAAAAAACATTAATTTTAGATAGAATTATTACCCTATTCAATAGACTATCTATTCACATGTCATTTAAAGTCACAGTGAGTTTCTCTGAATAGCACTCTCTGTCTTCAACCTCTTCCAGCAGATTGCATAGTTAGGATGTGGGTGAATTATGTACCTGATTGCATGATGTCTGGTTAAGATAGGTTTGTTAGGATTGATGGTTCTTCTCATCCTTCATTTGGCATGTTTATGTAAACATGCAAATTTTTCTCCTTAAATTGACAATCATCCACCAATAAGGTAATGATTTGGAAAATAAATTCATGCTTTTGCCATGGAAGATATGCTATCAAAGACAAACTTAGGTATATGCAGTCAAGCTAGTTTTATTCTGTATTTGATCTGAAATGTGTTTTATGCAATGTGCACAAAATGGGACAGGGTCCCTTTCTCAGCACAAAATGATCAGGAGAAAAATCTACCAAAAAGATACATATTTAAGTTTGTTCTTTATACACCAACCCATTGAATGAGGGATGGCACCTAAACCCATGTTTAAAAACCATTACAAAACGAGAACTAGTGCAAAGAATTATGGGATCACTCAACCAATTAGGGTCTGTAAATTCACATTCTGAAGTATGTGATAGAAAAAAGCAGTACAGGTAGGAAATTTGTGTCTAAGTAGACAATAGATTTGAAGAAGAGGAGGGTTGAGGGTTGAGGTAATGGGGAAGGAATATTGTTGCAAAAGTGTAAGTGGAGGGGAAGAGGAATGGGGGATAGAGGGCAGAAAAAATGTTGTGGAAGAGATAGGGACATGGTGCAGCAATGAGGTGTGAACCTGCCTAAAGAGGAAATGATGTGGAGATGCCGGTATTGGACTGGGGTAAGTACGGTAAGAAATCTCACGACACAGGTTAAAGTCCAACAGGTTTATTTGGTAACACAGCCATTGTGCGACCAAATAAACCACCATTGTGGTTTGTGCTATGAAATAAACCTGTTCGACTTTAACCTGGTGTTGTGAGACCTCTTAAAGGGGAAATGTCCGTGGAGAAAGAAGCTAATCGAGGCAACAAAGTAGAAGCAAATTAAAAGAGCGAGCAGCAAGTTTCAGATAGCCGGCACTCTTCTAACAGTGTTGTAGAGCAAAAGGAACAGTTTGTTTGGTTTCACGAGCCAAAAATATGCCAGTCAACAATCACCAAAATATGCCGGGAGGATTTTAGGTTAGCTGCTTCCTGGGCTGGTCTTTTCTTGGCAGTCTCTTTGAATGTGTGGTCATTTATAGGAATGTAAGAAATAGGAATAGGAGTAGACCATTCAGTCCTTCAGGTTTGTTCCACCATTCAACAAGTTCATGGGTAATCTACACCAATTTTCCTACAATTCCCCATATTCATTGATATCTTTAATACCTTGAAATTTCTTGATTTCAGTCTTGAATAGACTAAATGACTGAGCCTCTGTACACATATCTCAGTCTTACATGGCATACCTACTATTCTAAGACTGTGTCCCCTGGTTCTTGACAGGGAAACATCCTTCCTATATGTACCCTGTAAGAACATTGTGCTCTTCAATGAGATCATCTCTCATTCTCCTGAATTCTAAAGAATACAGGCTCAGCTTCCTTAATTTTGCCATTCAAGCCATCCCAGGGATCAATCTGGTGAACCTTCATTACATTCCCTCTGTGACCAATATATTCTTCTCTGGAAAAGGAGACCAAAACTGAGGAAGCAAGACTTCCTTTCTCCTGTACTCAAATCCTTTTGAAATAAAGGCAACATATCACTTGTCTTCCGAACTTCTTAGTGCATTGGCATGTTAACTTTCAGTAATTAATGAACAAGGTCACCCTTTGGACATCAACACTTTCCAATCTCTCAGCTTTTAAGAAATACACTTCATTTCCATTTTTCCTACAAAGTGAATAACTTCACATTTTTCCAAATTATATTCCATCTGGCATGTTCCTGTCCATTCAATTAGGGGATTCCTGCCCATTCAATGAAGCATAGTGGTAACATCACTGGAATAGTATTCCAGAGGCCCAGCCTAATATTCTGGGGATATAGGTTCAAATCCCATCTTGGTAGCTGTTGGAATTTAAATTTATTTAATAAAATCTGAAATGGAAACACTAGTTTCAGTAATAATGACCACGAAACATTCAATCATTGTAAAATCTCAGCTAATTTACTAATGTCCTTCAGGAAAGGAAACCTGTTGCCTTATCTGGTCTGGCCTACATGTGACTCAAGACTCACAGCAATGTAGTTGATTCTTAACTGTCCCCTGAAATGGCCAAAATGGACCCTATATCATTAGGTTATGCATCGCCTGTCACTGATCTGCTTGCTTGATCGAAATGGACAAGGTTAATGATTGTAGAGCCTGTTTTACTTGGTTAAAGGATTTCCTCTGACAATCTTCCCATTGCTATCATTGTTGTTTCTTTGGATGTTGGTGTAAGGGTGCCAAAATGATAGAGAAGCTGGGTAAAAAACGGCCATAATAATGACCATTGCTAAAAAGGATTTCAACTCTGTTATATTCTTTAGTGCAGGCATCTCTTTTATTCCTTCACCTTTCCTTCTAGTGAATGTAAGCCTTTTGCATCAAGTCTGAATCCTAAATAAGTGATCTCATCAGCCTGAAAAGTACATGTTTATCTTTTCAAGTGGACAGCGGACTCTTCAAATCTTTTGAGGAGTGCCTCCAAATTGGCCCTATGCTCCTCAGATGATGCCCCTATTATTAAGACATCATCTAGATAAATGACCACTCAGGATCTCATGCAGAAGACTTTCCATGGAACACTGAAAGATAGCACATGCAGGTGAAATGCCAAAGGGTAACTTTGTATATTGAAATAAGCATGTGTGTGTGATCATGGTGAAGTATTTCCTCGCATTTCACATATTACATAAGAATATAATAGGTAGCAGCAGAAGGAGGCAATTCAGCCCCTTGAGCCTGCTCTGCCATTCAATGCGATCGTGGCTGATCGCATCTCGCCCTCAACTCCACTATCCCTCCCGTTCTCAATAATCCTTCAGCCCCTTGCTAATTAACAATCCATCTATCTTCTCAAATTTACTCAATGTTCCGGCATCCACTGCACACTGGGTAATGAATTTCACAGATTGGGAGAAGTACTTTCTCCTCATCTCTGTTTTAAATCTGCCACCCCTTTATCCTAAAACTATGACTTCATGTTCTAGATTGCCCCATAAGGTGAAACATCTGCTCTCTATCCATTTTGTCAATACCTCTTAGCATCTTTTATACCTCAATTACCTCTCATTCTTTTAAACACTAGCAAGGAGATGCTTAAACTGCTCAATCTCGCTTCATAAGACAAACCCCTCACCTTGAAAATCAATCTAATAAGTTTCTCTCAACTGCCTCTAATGCCACTACATCCTTCCACAAGTCAGGGGGCCAAAACTGTACACAGTATTCCAGGTGTAGTCTCACCAATGCCTCAGATCATTTCAGCAACATTTCCTTATTTTTCCAGCTCTAATTGTTGGTAAGCATGATCTAAGTCCAATTTTGCATATTTAAGGCCTCCTGCCAGTTTAGCATAAGAGTCTTCTATCATAGGACAGGATATTTATCTATTCAAATCACTTCATTTACAGTTAGCTTGTAATCACCACAAATCCTCACTATCCGGTCTGGTTTTAACATTGGTTTACCGGCGCAACGCACTCTGAGGACTGTACCCTTTTAAATATATATAGGTCTTCCAACTTCCTCAACTCCACCTCAACATTTTGGTGCAGAGCATAAGTAACAGGCTGGGCTCCAAAACATTTTGGTGTTGATCCAAAATTCATATAAATTTTAACTTTTACTCCTCGTATGCACTCCAGCTGTCTCTGCAAAACTTCTCGATATGTACAGAAGAGCTCTTGGAAAAACTCCATCTGTGACGTTAAATATTTCCAGTCAATTCAATTCTCATACCCTGGGCGAGGCTTTTGTCCTTTCACTACCTTCAGGAGTAGCTAAGCAGTTTGGTGCTGGTAAGACACCAGTGCTGAATACATTCAGTGCCTCCCCAATATAAATTGCTAACTTTGCTGTGGTATTGCTGATTCTCAGAGGTTGCAGATCTCCCTGCAAATGCTTAAAGATTTGTTCACCTATTACTATGGCCAAAATGCCCGTAGAGACTTCCATAGTTAACTGATGCTGGAGGGGAGCGGGATCCACAACAATAACATTGTCAAAAGATTCTGGCTGACAATTTTTCTTCCTTCCCTCAGGCTCCGCTGGGCCCTCATTACTGATATTCCAAGTGACTGCCATTTTCCACCAAATTTTGTTTGCCTCACACTGCATGCCTTGCAGTTCAGAAGTGCTTTCTTCAGTATTCAGCTGGTTGATTCAACCATCTTAACCAGGGAAAGTTTAGTTCTGCAAGCAGCTTCTTTTAGAATTTAAATGGTTAATACCACTTAGGAGACAATTCCTACATTACATAATTTAAGGATGGGCCAAACTCACAGTATTCAGCCATTTAGCAAAGCTTAGTGACAAAAACAGAAACTGTCTCCCCATGGGTCCCTAACAGCTGACTGGAATTTATATTGCTGCATAATAATGGAAGGTAGGGATTGGAAGGGTCCCTTACTATGCAACTGACTGTTCAAAAGGTTTTGTATCCGGTACCTCCGGATGTTACATCATTGAGGGCTGTAAATTGTGAGTAAAATAATTTTCCGCTTTTCTTCAGAAGTTATTTCACTAGGTTGCGAAAAAGTATTGAAGTTCTTCAATGTCCTGACCCTAACTTTCAAACCCATAGATCAAATGAATCGATTTTCCCAAACAGTAGCATAGCTATTCAACTAGGTTGGCACAATTCCTTTTTATCTTCCTTGCAGGCTTTTCAGGGACTCACATTTCCACTGCACCCCCCCACCCCCACCCCTCATGTTGACATCTTAGTGACTGTATGTCAATTTATTGTTGTTGCCAATATTGTTGTGCGAGATTTCACAACAAGGAAACCTTGAATCATTCTGGTGATTTATGAAGGAAAGATAAACTATATACAAACAAGCTCAATACAGATACAGGTCTAGTTCCACCGACTCCCGGGCTCACACTGCAGGTTCCCTCCTATTAGGACCCATGCCCTAACATCCAATAGATGACAGCTCTAAGGCTTCCTCCAGATAGGTCCCTAGGAGGATCATGTGACATATGGGGGGGGGGGCATGCTTTCAGATAGAGTGCCTTTAATTCTGACTTTTTAATATTTTCACAACCTCTAGCTTTATCTGCTGCTGCATTCTTAAAATTTGTAAGTACTATCTCTTCCTGCCACACTCAGATTATCAATTCCCTCACTGCTACTTTGCTCTCCTTCTTTGTCCTTTTTAATTCATCATATCTTTCCTCACTTAGTCCCTTACCCTCACTATTCAATTTCAAGTTCTTTCTACCACTTTCCGACTCTTCAGAACATTGGTCCCAACAGAGAAGACGATCTTGATAGTCTAGCTCCACTACTCCCAATATAGGTACTAGTGCCCCATGAATTGAAAGCTATTTCTTCCAAGCTTTGAACTCTCTAATCTTATTTACATGACTCCAATTTATTCATGGTTCAAAAAGATCCTGCTTTTTAACCCAGCCTCTAACTGCTCATGCTGTTTAAGTAGAACATCTTTCCTAGTCTTATCTACGTTACTGGAATCTTTGTGGACCAAAACAACTGGTACTGTCCTTCCACTTCATTTCTCCTCCAGTCCAGAGCAGCTGTTATGAATCCTGCTATGGGAGTAGGCAATACAGTCTTCTGAACTCTTGCTCTCTCGGCATCATGTCTATCTCCCGATTATACTATCAGTACATTCCTACGAATTGCCCCCAACCCTCCCGTTCTGCTCGGCTTCAACATGCCATAGTCAGTTTGCTTATTCACTTTTATCCATATAGGCAGTGAGGACTAGAATGTTGGACACTTGCAATTTCTGAAGTTTCTCAACAAACTTCCAACAAATGTCCTACCTGCCTGATTTGCAGACACACTGTTCTGATTCTAGACCAAATCAGTTGACCCTATTTTAAATGGGTAACTACCTCTTGCATTGAAATATCCAAGTAACTTACCCCTTCCCTGATGTGTTACAGCATCTCTAGCTTGACATCCAGCTCAACAACTCTGAGCTAAAGTTCCTCCAGTCACAGACAGTGCAAATGTGTATGTCTTGGATCATACAAGTGTCCATGAGTTCCCATATTTTGTAGCCATTCAGTCATCACCTGTCTTGCCATCTTCAGAGTATTTAATTAATTACTTTACTGATTACATTTTAATTAATGCCTCTAGTCCTCCTTGTGCTCATTGTCTTATTTCAATAACTGTTCTACTCAACCCAATTGAAATACCTTAGTTAAATACAAAATACTCACCAGCCAATCTAATAAGCTTCATGACTATTAGTAAACTTTATTACTAAAAAAAACCTTACAATTCTAAAACTACCTATGATGTGGAGATGCCAGCATTGAACAGGGATCGGTATAGTAGGAAGTCTCACAACAGCAAGTTAAAGTCCAACAGATTTATTTGAAATCATGAGCTTTCGTCAGGTGAATCCATTTTCTTCCTTTGGACTCATGGCGAACAATCACTGAAACAACTATATGATGACATCAACAACTTCCATTCCACCACCAGACTCACGATGGACTACTCTCCGGAATCAGTCGCATTCTTGGACACAAGCATTTCCATGCTTGTCACCTCAGCACTTCACTGTACCACAAGCCCACAGATAACCTCATGATGCTCACTTCTCTAGCTACCATGATAAACATGTTAAAGAAGCCATCCCCTATGGACAAGCTTTCCATATACACAGGATCTGTTCAGATGAGGAGGATCGCAACCTCCAGGTGCTGAAAGATGCCCCCATAAGAACAGGACATGGCTCTCGACTCATCGATCGACAGTTCCGATATACGCAGTGAAAATCCATGCCGACCTCCTCAAAAGACAAACAAGGGGCACGGCAGACAGTATTACTTCATCTTCTCCAGAGCCTTCAACATGTCATTGATGAAGACCAAAATCTTTCCAATCTTTCCACATCTTGCCTTCAAACAACCGCACAACCTTAAATAGACCATTATCTGCAGCAAACTATCTATTCTTCAGGAGAACAGTGACCATGACGCTATAAAACCCTGTCACAGCAACCTCTGCAAGACACGCTGGATCATCGACACGGATGCCATTATCTCACGCAAGAACACCATCCATCAGTACACGGTACATATACTTGCAACTTAGCTAACGTTGTCTACCTGATACGCAGCAGGAAATGATGCGCCAAAGCATGATACATTAGGGAGCCCATGCTGACGCTACAACGATGGATGAATGAACACTGCTCGACAGTCACCAGGCAAAAGTGTTCTCTTCCTTTTGGGGAATACTTCAGAGGTCACGGGCATTCGGTCTCTGATCTTCGAGTAAGCGTTCTCCAAAGCGGCCTTCACAACACATGACAATGCAGAGTTGCTGAGCAGATAGCCAAGTTCCACACACATCAGGATGGCCTCAACTGGGATCTTGAGTTCATGTTACACTACCTGTAACCACCACAACTTGCCGAGGCTTGCAAAACCTCAATAACTGTCCTGTCTGGAGACAATACACATCTCTTTAACCTGTGCTTAACCCTCTTTTCACTCACATTGTCTATACCTTTAAGACTTGATTAAATATAAAGACTCACATTCCAACCATTATTTTGTAAATTGAGTTTGTGTCTTTATATGCCCTGTTTGTGAACTGAAATCCCACTCATCTGATGAAGGGGCAGGTCTCTGAAAGCTAGTAGCTTGTGCTAACAAATAAACCTGTTGGACTTTAATTGAATGTTGTGAGACATCTTACTGTGTTTATCCCAATGCCGACATTACAACATCCTGAGTATTCAACCAAGGAATGCCATAGGCAGTAGATTCTGTTGGCAATGTACATCCTAGCTGGTTCTCTTCTCCTTCATTGTTCCTGTCCTGTCTCCATTACATAGAGATGTTGGTATTGGATTGGGGTAAACACAGTAAGAAGTCTCATAACACCAGGTTAAAGTCCAGCAGGTTTATTTGGCAGCAAAAACCACTAGCTTTCCGGGCTTTTCCCCTTCGTCAGGTGAGTGGGAGTTCTGATCATAAACAGAGCGTATAAAGGCACACACTCAGTTAACAAAATACTGATTAGAATGTGAGTCTTTACAGCTATTCAAGTCTTAAAGGTGCAGACAATGTGAATGGGGATAACATTAAGCATAGGTCAAAGCGATGTATATTATCTCCAGACAGGACAATAAGTGAGATGTTGCAAGCCCAGGCAAGTCATAGGGGAACCCATCAGAAGCTCCTCAGAAGACAGAACCCTTCAGAAGACAAACACAGGACACGTGCACAGAGCACTCTTCATCGTCCCAGTACTTCCCCACAGTGGAGAACATAAAACATTACAGCGCAGAACAGGCCCTTCAGCCTTCGATGTTGCGCCGACCAATTAAGAAAAAGCAATGACCCTCTAACCTGAACCATTCCCTTTTCATCCATAAACTTATCTACTAACCTCTTAAACGCCCCCAAACTTGGCGCATCTACAACTGCAGCAGGCAGGGCATTCCATACCCTTACCACCCTCTGGGTAAAGAACCTAACTCTGACATCCGTCCTATAACTACCACCCCTTAATTTAAAGCTATGTCCCCTCGTGCTAGCTTTCTCCATCCCAGGAAAAAGGCTATCACTGTCCACCCTATCTAAACCTCTAATCATCTTATATGTTTCAATAAGGTCTCCTCTTAGCCGCTTCTTTCTAACGAAAACAACCTCAAATCCCTCAGCCTCTCTTCATAAGACCTGCCCTCCATACCAGGCAACATCTGGTAAACCTCCTCTGTACCCTCTCCAATGCCTCCACATCTTTCTTATAATGCGGGGACCAGAACTGCACACAATACTCCAAGTGCGGCCGCACAAGAGTTTTGTACAGTTGCAACATGACGTTGCGGCTCCGAAATTCAATCCCCCTACCAATAAAAGCTAAGACTCTGTATGCCTTCTTAATAACCTTATCGACTTGACTGCCTACTTTCAGGGATCTATGCACAAATACACCAAGATCCCTCTGTTCATCAACACTATTAAGAATCCTACCATTAGCCCTATACTCTACACATTTATTATTCCTGCCAAAGTGCATTACCTCACACTTTTCCACATTAAACTCCATTTGCCACCTCTCGGGCCAGCTCTGCAACTTGTCCAAGTCTCTCTGCAAACTATAACACCCCTCTTCACTATCTACCACTCCTCAGACTTTGGTGTCATCTGCAAATTTACTAATCCATCCTTCAATACCCTCATCCAGATCATTTATAAAAATTACAAACAGCAGGGGCCCCAAAACAGATCCCTGAGGTACACCGCTTGTAACTGAACTCCATGATGAATAATTTCCATCAACCACCACCCTCTGTCTTCTATCTGCTAGCCAATTCCTAATTCAATTAGCTAAATCACCCTCAATCCCATACATCTGCATTTTCCGCAGAAGCCTTCCATGGGCCACCTTATCGAACGCCTTACTAAAGTCCATATATACCACACCAACTGCCTTACCCCCATCCACCTCTTTGGTCACTTTTTCAAAAAACTCAATAAGGTTAGTAAGGCACGACCTACCCTTCACAAAACCATGCTGACTATCCCCAATCAAGTCATTTCTCTCTAAATAACTATAAATCCTATCCCTAATAATTCTCTCCAATACTTTGCCCACAACAGAAGTAAGACTCATCGGTCTATAATTCCCAGGAAAGTCTCTATTCCCCTTCTTGAACAATGGGACCACATTCGCTATCCTCCAGTCTTCCGGCACTATACCTGTAACCAACGACGACCTGAAGATCAGAGCCAGAGGCTCTGCAATCGCCTCTCTTACCTCCCAGAGAATCCTAGGGTAAATTCCGTCCAGCCCAGAAGGTACAACATCTTCTCCAGAGTCTTCAACATATCATTGAAGACGAACATCTCGCCAAGGCCATCCCCACACCTCCACTTCTTGCCTTCAAACAACCTCAACCTCAAACAGACCACTGTCCGCATCAAAATACCCAGCCTTCAGGAAGACAGTGACCATGACACCACATAACGCTGCCGCAACAACCTCTGCAAGACATGCTGGATCACTGTCACGGATGGCATCATCTGATGTGAGAACATTATCCACTGGATACATGGTACTTACTCTTGCAACTCAGCTAACGTTGTCCACCTGATACGCTGCAGGAAAGGATGCCCTGAGGCATGGTACATTGGGGAGGCCATGCAGACGCTACGACAATGGATGAATGAACACTGCTTGACAATGACCAGGCAAGATTGTTCTCTTCCTGTTGGTGAACACTTCAGTGGTCATGAACATTCGCCCTCTGATCTTCAGATAAACGTTCTCCAAGGCTGCTTTCACGACATATGACAGCGCAGAGTCACTGAGCAGAATCTAATAGCCAAGTTCCACACACGAGGATGCCCTCAACCAGGATCTTAGGTTCATTTCACATCACCTGTAAATCCCATGACTTGCCTGGGCTTGCAACATCTCATTTATTGTCCTGTCTGGAGATAATACTCAGCTCTTTATGCTTAATGCTATCTCCACTCATATTGTCAGCACCTTTAAGACTTGAATAGCAGATTAGTTATAAAGGCTCGCATTCTAATCTGTATTCTATAAACTGAGTGTATGTCTTTATACACTCTGTGATCAGAACTCCCCACTCACCTAATGAAGGGAAAAAGCCCTGAAAGCTAGTGGCTTTTACTACCAAATAAACCTGTTGGACTTTAATTTGGTGTTGTGAGACTTCCTACTGTATCCATTACAACAGACATATATTGGAATTCCCACTGTGAACCTCATAGCAAGAGTTTCATGTTTGAAGGATGTGAAACAAGTGATCTATTTGTATAAAACCACAAAATCCATTTTAGTGGCACAACTGAGAAACAATTTTGCTAATTGCATTGGTTAAAGTTGATGCTTCAGACAAAGATCGTGGACAGTCAAAAGGTCTACTTTTCAAGTGAAACAGGTAATTAACCACATAAAAGCTTAAGTCAGCTGCAAATCTGGAGTAAATAGTGGAAACTCCAGAAAATATTGGCAACATTTTCCCTTATTATTCCGTATTTACACACACAGGACATAGATATATTGTGCATCTTTAGTATTTGAAAACTGTAGCATATTTGACTTAAATCCCAAATTCAGTCTCTTGCATCCTAACTAAACAACTTTTATATAAAGATATCTCGGCAAACTTATGTCCTAAATGGGATACCATAAATTATATTCTTTAGGAAAGCAATCTGAAAGACTACGTGGAAAACTTCCAAGATTCCTTAGCAAGCATATTGGGCAGAATTTTCCCAGTTCCAGTGAGGCGGGGCAGGCTTGAAGACAAGACTGGGTGGAAATTTACAAAATTGGTATTTTGACCAGCAGTGCAACATATTCCCATTTCTCAGCAATGCTTCTGGATGCTAGCCATCACCAACAAAGACTGATAGGTTCTGCCCAGCTGATAAGGGACACAAATGGGTGGCAGACAGATCCTCCATTGATGGCCAAATCCAATCAAATGCCTGGCGACAGCTTGCTTGTGGCTTATGGGCCTATAGTGACCACAGCTGCTACAACTGGCCATCCTGTGGAGTGGCTTACTTTTCAAAGGAGCCCTTCCACAAAAATAGCCTAGCAGCTGTGGCCACCATTTATTTTGCTACACTGAATATCTTTGATGAGCTATTACTACATTGAATACCTCTTCTCCACAAAGATTCCCCCCCACCTCCAGGAGCGGGGCTACCGTCATTCCAAGGAGAGTAGAGACTTCCCTGGTAAATGTAGACCAGTGAGCCTTACTTCTGCTGTGGGAAAAGTTTTGGAAAGGATTATAAGAGATAGGATTTATAATCATCTAGAAAGGAATAATTTGATTAGGGATGGTCAACTTGGTTTTGTGAAAGGTAGGTCACGTCTTACAAACCTCATTGAATTCTTTGAGAAAGTGACCAAAGAGATGGATGAGGGTAAAACAGTTAATGTGGTGCATATGGATTTCAGTAAAGCATTTGTTAAAGTTCCCCATGGTAAGCTAAAGCAAAAGGTAGAGGCATAGGATTGAGGGTGATTTAGTGGTTTGGATCAGAAATTGGCTAGCTGTAAGAAGACAAAGGATGGTGGTTGATGGGAAATGTTCATCCTGGAGTTCAGTTTCTAGTGATGTATTGCAAGCATCTGTTTTGGGGCCACTGCTGTTTTATAAATGAGCTGGATGAGGACGTAGAAGGATGGGTTAGTAAATTTGCGGATGACACTAAAGTTGGTGGAATTTATGGAGAGTGCAGAAGGATGTTGGAGGTTACAGAGTGACATAGATAAGCTGCAGAGCTGGGCTGAGAGGTAGCAAATGGAGTTTAATGTGGATAAAAATGAAGTGATTCGCTTTCAAAGGAATAACAGGAATATAGTAATGGTAAGTTACTTGTAGTGTGGATGAGCAGAGAGATCTTGGTGTCCATGTGCATAGATCCTGAAAGGTGACACTCAGGTTGATAGGGTTGTTAAGAAGGCGTACAGTATGTTCGCCTTTTTTGGCAAAGGGATTGAGTTTGAGAGCCATGATGTCATATTACAGCTGTACAAAACTCTGGTGCGGCCGCACTTGGAGTATTGCATACAGTTTTGGTTGCCACATCATAGGAAGGACGTGGAAGCATTGGAAAGGGTTTTGAGGAGATTAACCAGGATGTTGCCTGGTATGGTGGGAAGGTCTTATGAGGAAAGGCTGAGGGACTTGAGGCTGTTTTCATTAGAGTGAAGAAGATTAAGAGGTGACTTAACAGAGGCATATAAAATGATCAGACGACTAGATAGGGTGGACAGTGTGAGCCTTTTTCCTGGGATGGAGATGGCTAGCACAATGGGACATAGTTTTAAATTGAGGGGTGATAGATATAGGACAGATGTCAGAGGTGGGTTTTTTACTCAGAGTGGCAAGGGCGTGGGATGCCCTGCCTGCAACAGTAGTGGACTCGCCGACAATAAGGGCATTTAAACGATCATTAGATAAACATATGGATGATATTGGAATGTGTAGGTTAAATGGACTTGAAATTGGTTTCACAGGTTGGCACAACATTGAGGGTAAAAAGGCCTGAACTGCCCTGTAATGTTCTATGTTCTTCGTAAAGTTACAGGCCTCTTGATGAGACTGCAGGTATCCATCCACCATCTTTAATTGGACAGTAGACATAAAGGAGACCACTTAAGTGGCTACCTCTGAAAAATCTCTAGCGTGAGAGCTCCAAACAGCTTGTGCAAGTTAGGACCTGGAAATGGTCCTAAGCCTTGTTATTTTTAAAAAGGGCAAAAGATTCCACCCTTAATGTTGGGTGCTCCTCTTTGGTCTGATTTCTATTATTTGTAACAATATAAAACAGTTTGAGAGAAAAATATCATTGGAGACACAACCTTTTCACCCATAGACTCAAACAATGTGCTCCTAAGAATTTAAAAAGAATGATACCAGACTAGATGTCTACGATTTCCTAATTTTTGTGCAATAGTTAGCAGTATTTTACTATGTTAATCTCAACAAACCACACAACTGCCAAAATTCATGTTTATTCACATGCAATTCAATACAAATGTGGCTGATTTCAAATTTATGATCCACTTATAGGTGATAATATTCTCTCTGCGAGCTAGTGTAGTTATCATCACATGTGAATTAAAGGTATGAATTCATGAGAGGTTTTCTAGTACATCTACCCTAATCTTAATGGAAAGGCCATGGATTTACAAAATACAATATGAACTGCGCTTATTTTCTTTTTTACATGATTTCTTTGGTTATTCTGTCAAACTTACAGTAGACAAATGTGACAACTCTATCGAAGTTCACTACCAAAATGGTTTTGTTCCTATGAGTGCACATAATGTTTAGTATATTCATGCTGGATGAAGTTTATCGATTCCAATAACATCTTTTTATTCTTGAGGCAAATTCTATGTAAAATCTTTATCTCCTATTTGACTAACACATTTGATGGTCAAATCCCATGGGAATCACCTTGAAATTCAGGTTAAGCAGAGCTTCATGTTAGCCAAGAATCTTACATGGTATTTTGTTCTGGCCTTGAAAATGGCCAGTATTTAGCACTGGAAGAAGCCCATAATCATTTTCTGCTTAGCGTACTGCTTTCAAATGTGCGTGATGCAATCTGCCACATTGTCAAGTCACATATGTTTTCGGTGTTTATGCACTGCAGTGAGAAGTCCCAGTGTACTTCTAGGGTCTTATGGTATTGGCCTGGGAAGCATGTGAGCAAGCTGATGGACATTTAACTTTCGCATAGGTCTCATCATATATGCACATTTTGCATGTTACTTCGCAGGGAAGTCCCAATATGAAATGCTGGCTTATCCAACGTTTCATATTTGAATGCATTTAGGTCTAATTATCCACTAAACATTATGTGCACTCATAGTAACAAAACCATTTTGGTGGTGAACTTCTATCGAGTTGTCACATTTGTCCACTGTACGTTTGACAGAATAACCAAAGAAATCACGTAAAAAAAGAAAATAAGCACAGTTCATATTGTATTTTGTAAATTCCATGGCCTTTCCATTAAGATTATCCACTATAATTGGTCAGTGAAGCCACATGAATAATCCAACTCGGTGTAAAAATTGACTTGCTTGTGCTGATGAGGCACCTCTTTTGTGAAGGATTTTGGCTTTATTTTTCTTGTCGACACCAAACAGATGTTCAGTTTAGTTAATCAATCACTGCAGAATTTCAACTAATCACCAGCATTGTTCTATAGCTTCTGCTATTCTGCTGTTGGGAATGGCTGATGACTTTGACACAAGTGGAATTTTGTGTTACTTAAATTTGACTTATCAAGATTTCACTGTATTTCCTTATTAGAAATTTCTAATAAGGAGCAAGGAATTAGCAGTGGTACAATCTGCACTTCTATAATAATTTGGAGAATAACATTGTACAATAAATCAGGTATAATCAAAACATTTATTGTTGTTGGTGCTGCACCATTTGGTTCATTATTTATTACCTTCAAGAGCAGTTTCAACATTGCCTTTCTATCAAATAAGCATAAAATGTTAATACTATAGGAAAATGCAAAGTGCCATATGCCTAAGTGGATCAGTTACTTTCTGACTTTGAATAATGAGTGCACTCATGCACTGAAAAACAAGTGAAATAGGAGTGTTTATGTTCTGTACAATGACAACAAAGGAATATTTAAGAAGTAATTCTTATCACTAACACAATCACAAGACGACAAGTTGCAAATTAACTTTGAGCCAAGATGAAAAAGCTGTTCACACTGCTTTTAAATAGATGATGTTATTTTGTGCAAATGCCACCAAAAGGAGGAATGGAGGAGGATTAAATGTGTTCTTTTTAGACCAGTCTGGCTATATCTGTGCAAGGAAGGGTTCCACTGAATAACTACTGCCCTATTAAGGCATCTGCGCATTCAACCATCTGGGCCAAATTGACTGTGCTTTGTCCCTGTCCAGTGATTGTGTGCTGTTTCTTGCAGTTGATGATCCAATTTTTAGTATTAACTGTCATGTTAAACCGCTACGACTTTTTCTACTTTCCTTGCAGTGCTTACTTATGCAGGAAGTTACTTCATTCCCAGATTTTCTTTTAAATATTCTATAGCAACATTGATTACTGAAACACGGTTCCTAATCATAAATGAACTGTCCTTTGAATGCCTTTGCATTACAACTATTTTTCAGTTGTGTGTACTGAGGAATTATCTATCTACCAAATTACTTCATTGTCACAGAAACTACATATCATTGCTGACTATTCGATTCTGGCAAATCAAGAACATAAAATAAACAATATTCGGTGAGTCATTCAAAAATGGAGACTCCATAAAAACATTAACACCAACAGCACATAATACAAAATTAGAGACATTGAAATATAAAGTAGTTGTGTGCCGAAAACTTGCAAAATATTTGTATTACGCATGCCATTATTGCTAATTTAATTTGTTATTTCACTGGACGTGGACCATGTGATTTGTAACCTCATTGCATGATGAACAATTTAGTTAGTTTGATTTGGTCTAATATCAATGGCATTCAATAACCTATAACTGTAGAAGTCAATTTCTTTTGAAATAAAGCATAAACTTGGAGTGGAAGGAAATTTAAATGCATTCAAAATTTGTATAACACATCAGTAAGCACGAACATTACACATTGAGACACTTATCACTAAAGACTGCCATACAGAAATTTAATGCTGCATAAATAGTAAGTATTGTTAGTTCGTTTATATGTAACCAATAAATAATCAGTATAAATTTCAGTTGTAAGATGTATTAACTTTTACAATTTAAGTCTCAAGTAAAATTAATAGTGACCACTCTTGCACATCTAAGATCTACAAGATAGTTGTTAAACGATTTTGCTTTCTTAATTCACAACACTACCAAAGTTTCCTCTAAATTGAAAAGGTGCGAGGCATTTCAGAAAATACTATGCAGGGAATTAACTTGCTGCACCCAACTAATGTTCCCTTTGAGGTGCATGGCCTCACCAGAATTTTAAAGGAACTGAACAGTGAAACAACAACTTATGCACAGCAAAGAGAAATTAAGGGAAACATCGTGTACAATGTGCTGTGTGGTGTATCCACCAATGAAGATTTGATGTTGGAGTACCTTTTTATCATGGCTTTCAGCACAAATATATTTGCATAGCATATAAGCAATTCATAGTTACTGCACATGTTATCTCAAAAATTACCATGTCTGTTGTCAAATTTTGGTAATGAATGTTTGTATGGCAGGGTAGTGGTAAACAATACAAGCCCTAGAAACATTTAGGAAGGAAAGTGACTTCCGCATGAATATTAAAGTTAACATACCTTTCATGAGGGATAGAAAACTGAGGACTAAACTGGATATAAAGAGAGTAATACAGCATAGCTAGAAAAGATTTGCTATTTTTCATTGAAATGAAATATTTCCTGTTATAATAGGCATGGAATAAAATACATTCCCAATAATAAAACAAAAAAAATGCTTTGAACATGGTCAATTTTTACATAAAACCTAACTAAATACTAGCAGGGTACTATAAGCCCATTACTAGTGACAATACTGTACATTTTGTACTGCTATTTGAGCAATGTTTAGAGACATGCATTAGAAATTCATGCAGTTGAAATCATATTCTTTTCTAACAGCGAATAAAACTGGGAAATATAAAATTAATGCACCAATAAAAAGCCTGCTCCTTTTGACAGTGCAGGTCACATGCAGATAGACTGAGGTCATGGGGAAAATGTCCATCAGTCAGACAACCATATCTGATTTTGATGCAAAATAATTTTTTTCTGTATTCAGTGTGTGACAGACTTCACTGATCACTGGGTTTCACCATTTTAGAAAAGCATTCATGTTATTAAATATACTTTATGCCACTGGAATATATTCAATCTGAAAAATTCACAATGCAACTGCCTGCAGAAACCTAAAATTCACTACATACACATCTTTTCTGAACAGGTGTTTTAAACATCTGCATATAAATTGTTTTCATATTCAAATTATT
Organism: Sphyrna mokarran; assembly: GCA_024679065.1. Taxonomy (NCBI): domain Eukaryota; kingdom Metazoa; phylum Chordata; class Chondrichthyes; order Carcharhiniformes; family Carcharhinidae; genus Sphyrna; species Sphyrna mokarran. Next base: position 40,529,976 of record JAGIQG010000004.1, read on the forward strand.
TTATTTCATAAATTAAACAGAAAAACACCATAAAACTAAATGCAAAATAGGGATCAGGGAATAATAAAACCGTTTTTTTATGAACTGCCTCAAGGTCTGTCTTGTGAAACTATATATGGGTTTATGAGCAAAAACAAACACTGTATTATAATTAAATATGTTGCAAGTCATTTGCTATCGATATATCAAAAGTATTTGCAAAATATAAAATGCAGTTTTAGTTCCATTCATTGGCTACTGTCTACTGTAGCTGAATGTCTGTATTGTAAGCTTCTAGATATGCCAGATGAAAAAAAGTAGTAAGGAAAGGCAGAAGGAAGAGACAAATATTAGAGGAGAAATTCTGTTTGTGCTAAAACCAGGCACAACCACAGCATCACACTTCACTGAACCTCCTTCAGCTTCTACTGCAGGCTGTGCACCTGCTACTGTCCTCGCAATTACTTTCCACACTTCTCAAGACCAAGGCATCTTTCACGCATCATGCACACTATTCTACCCTTGGACATACATCTTCCAACCAATGTTAGCTCTAGCTTCTGTTTATTGTGCGCGGCTGGCTTGCTGCAGTGCACAATCCCTTCAAGAATGACATGCAATCACATATGGATGTATTTTAAAGAGAACGTTGCTTGTGCAACTGTGTGGCACATTCCAGATTGTCATGCAGCCGTGCAGTTTTAAAAGAACATTTGCTAACAACATTTCAGTAAGTCACAGATTAATATTCACCCTTCTCTTGTGAAAGACAAGCAGAGAACAGGCCAGAAAAAAAGAGAGCCACCATCAATACATATCATGTGTTCACTGGAAGAAGAACTCATGAGCAGGGAGTGTAGCATGCACGTCACAACTGATGATGCTGGAAGATTTGCTGTACAGGGTTTTTTGGTCATCTCATGCGTCATTTCTTCTCACTGAACTTTCTTCCTCACGCACATTGCATGCCAACATATTGTTCTTAGAATTGCCATTCATCTGCCTCAGCTAATCTTTTCCATTAATTGCTAACGCTCAATACTCTTTTCCTTCTTGCCAAGTCAATCCCAAATAACAGTCTCAGATACAGCCATATGAAGACACAGCTATTATTTTGGTTTTACTCTCATACATACCAGTATAATAGAGTTTACACTGGAGATTCACTGAGCACAAGAGAGCACAAGGAAGCTAGGACAGAAAGATGCAGGAAACAGTTTGCTAGATGGCAAATTACAAATGAATTACTATGAATGTCAAATTTTGAGATAACAGAAAACATTGAAAATAGGCAATAGGTCTGGCAGCACCTGTGGAGCAAGAAAAAGTTTATCTCTCAGGTCATCGAAAGGTCTTTATTAACTTTATTTCTCTCTCCACAGATGCTTCTAGACATGTTGAGTATTTCTAGTATTTTCGGTTTTGGTTGCCCAGGCATGTGCATCTCCTAGATTTTCTGTAAAGCGCAGACGTGTTGATTTTAAAGTCCCTACCTACAAAAGACTGATCCCATACATCATCAATTTCTCAGTGTACTAGACTGTTTGTCAGCAGAGTCTATGCAGAATGCCAGACACTATAGAGGCGTCCATCTCCAACCTATGTGGGATCAGCATGAAAGGCTGGGAAACAATGCACTCATACTGAGCTTGTGATTACCTCTAATCCAGTGGGATCATCTGTAATGGAATCTTTGGTGACAGCTCTCATGCCTGTGATAGAAGCTTTGGGTTTTCTGCCATAAAGCTACGACAGTTGGCAGAATAGTTGCCACTTGCTTTTTATGGATATTGTGTTGATCTTCTTGCTTCTGCAACTTGACTTCTTTCTTCCCAGACAGCTCTAAGGGCTACCTCCCTTACAGGACAGAGTTACAAAACATGTAGAATGCAATAATAAATCTGGGGATAGAAATGGGACAAAGGTAGATATATGGAGGTAGGTTGCAGATCAGAAATGATTTCACGGAATGGCAGAACAAATTTGAGGAGATAAATGGCCTATTTATGTTCTTATGTTGCTAAAACATTGAAGGCTATATTGCAGGATGCCTCAAAACCTATAATGCAGCAGAACCTCTACTTTTAATAAGTCAAACGATTTCTCAACCAATGAGATCTGATACAGTGCTCCTTTACATCTGTATTTGAGTACCTGATCTATGTTATATACTTTCCCTTAAGAAGTCAGCCTCACAACTGATGATCTGGATGGCAGAGATGGAAGATTGAGGACTGAGAGTAAAAGAATCATGGAAACGACAGAGAACACAGGCATAGGTTTGCATGGTATGCTGCTTCACACACTATCAGAAAAAGTGTGAAATTATTCTTGTTCATGTGTATTTCTAAATTGTTGGTATGGAGTGCACAATACTTTGTGGGAAATCTGCTAGCCTGGTGAATCCTCAGAGGTCGGTGGTATTGCTTGCTTCTTCAAAAGTGGTGATTCAATGGTGCTTTGTGAGAAGTACATCTGTTACTTACTTGATGCAGCAATATAATGCAAATTGGCTATGCTGCAAATGTAATCTGTTGCAGTTTGGAAGAACACTGAACTGTAGAAATTCAAGGCCATGGTAACCTTCAGAGTTACAAGCAATGAAGTGCAGGATCTAGTGATGGGCTGCAGGTTGTTCCTATATGACATAGTTCCATTTCAGCCTCTCTGATGAAGTGCAATTTCCAACATACTGCTCCTCAGATAACTGGAGTCAAGATGTTCTGTTCTTGCACATTCTTATAAGACAGTAACAGACTGTTGAATGGGCCACACGAACAGCCCTCCTTCATCTCAGTGGATTGCTAGATTGAAATTGGGCATGTTCACTAACTATGACCCTTGAATAAGACTGAATCCATTTAACACGCACTGAATATTTTGTAACAAGTTATAGAAAATGTTTCATCTTTCATATAATAGTAGAATTATCATCAACCTCAAGTGGTAAAAATAAAATAAATATTCACACTTGATTGGATACAAAGGGAGTGCAAGGCTCTCAATGTTACGTGCAGTCATCACACTTCAAATGTGTTTGCTTTATGTACATGTCACTTCAATTATGCTAGTAGGAAAAGATCTATGCGGATGGAAAACAGCGGAAAGTGGCAACTTTGTGCATGGACAACTGTGAACAAAATGTCTTGTGGACTGGACATGGAGCCCTGATGAGCTGCCTGTGGCCCCCAGACTGCAAGTTGCCCACCGCTAGTATAAGGCTTCTTAGCATACACCTTTGCTAAGTCCTCTTCTCAGCACTCCCAGTTGTTGCTCTTAGAGTCATAGTGGTCTACATCAGAGAAAAGGCTCTTCAGCCCATTGAGTCTGCACCTGACCACCTATTTAACCTTATTTTCCAGCATCTGGTATCACTAGTGAACACCTGAATGCTTCTTAAATGTTATAAAGGTCTCTTCTCCACTAACCTTTCAGACAGTGAGTTCCAGACTTCCATCTGGGTGAAAACATTTTTCCTTACATTCCCTCTAAACCTCCTGCTCCTCACCTTAAATCAATGTTCCCTGATCATTGATCCATACACTGGGGGAAAAGTTTCTCCTATCTACTCTATCATGGGACCAGGAACAATGGGATTGTAGGATTTGCTACCCATACATATTTCTTCTGGTTTCCTGATTTCATGTTTTCCAAAATTCTACTTTTAATTTTCAAGGTTAAGTTCCCACTGTTCAGCAGATATTAATCGGTATATCTTCTCATCATATTGTGTTAACAAAGTTTTTTATTTTTAGAAGGTTAGCATCAAGTTTGATGCAATATTTGTGACATTTGCATAATATGATCTATGTGGGTCATATAAAAATGAATGCACTTATTGTATCAATCAAAAATACAAACAGAGGAAAACTCTTCAATTCTGAAAATAATTGTGATAATCAATAACAAACCCTGAATTTAAATCTTAAGTCAAGGCTTGATTTGATTTGACTTGATTTATTATTGTCACATGTACCAAGATACAGTGTGTGCTATCCATACAAATCATACCATACATTGCCCAAAGAGTCGTGACGCTCCAGCACCATCTTGAAACATGGATATGGTCAGTCCACAGTGAGATCACTAACACATGCCCCTTCAATCCGTGTGTTGTGGGGACTATTTTAGGGCTGAGATCAGGTTTTGTGAATTGAAGGAACACAACTAACAGGGGAAAGAAATAATGTTTTAAAATGAACTACAAAAAAGTCAGCAACTTGAACAAGAGTCTTCAATTCCCAAACCACTAATCCCTGAAAGCATTCCCACCAGATTGTGATGAGATTAACAATACATGCCACTTGAATTTGCAATAGACAATAAATCTTAGTTTTGTAGCCTCTAATCTTAAGTACTTATCATTTAACAAGATCTTTAACCAATATACCTTACAGTGATACTAATACTGAAAACTTTAATAATATCACATAGTATTGGACAACAGTTATAGGGTCCAAATATAGCAATGTATTCAATCTTGTTACTTTTAACAGGACATTCAGCTTAATATCTTCAGAATCAGTAATGGATTATCAACTCAAACATTTTGTGCTAATGAGTTGTATTAACTTACAGTATCAGTACAGTAATTATAACAGTGGTTGGTTAAAAATACAGACAATGAACCATTAAAGCTAAAGTGATTCATCACCTTAACAGCACTGAACATTTCCAGAGAATGATAAAGCTGGAAAAAAATCTTTGTATAAATTCTAATTAATATGCACATGTCAATTAAAATGGGTTATTACCTTATGCCACAGGGTCAATGTGGCAAATAAATTTCCCCACCAGTCAAATTTTATAAAAATTAGACATTGTACATGCATGTTAAAGTGAAAATCATAATTAGTGCTACTTAGCCACATTTTGCATATATTAACTAAGGTTAATTGTTATGGAAGCTGCATAGTATATTGGTACTAAATTTTGTTTTTAAGGCTCAAAGTCTTCATCTTTCACAAAAATATACTGTTAAATGTCAAAATATATTAGTTATCTTTACAATCAATGACATCACATAAAACTTAAACAAATTGAGAAATGGTATTCTTCGTTGATCATTATTGTTCAAATTCTAAAGCTAATATCTTGAAGACAAATTAATTGTAAGAAAGCTAGTCTTTTCTATATCCCAGTTTTAAATGGATTTTAAAAAAGCTATGAAAGTGAACACTACAATGTCCACCAAAGCATGTTGTAAAGCAATAGAATAGAACATTTAGATAACATCTGGAAATAAATATATATTTTACTCAAATCTAAAGAACTGTATTTCTCCACATAATTTCTATTTATCCAGTTCAATTTCAATTCAATCTTGTTGCCCACTAATTGAACTATTTGGGACTGCAAAGTTAATTATTTTAAGTTTTTTTTCAAATCTTAATGTTTCAAAAATGCTTTAATCTTGCTGTTCTTATTTTGTCTGATTAATGTTTGTACTTATTATTGGACACAGAAATCCTCTTATTGAACTTAAGTAGCATGGATATGTTGAGTGAAATTCTTTCAACCCAATACAATAGCTGGTATTCTATGCGATGTGATACCGACAATACTCAATGGATTACGTTTTGCTGTGAACAGTGTTGTTTTCATGAGACTCGTAGTTGTCCATATACTTTCTACAGGGTTTATACACATGAAGTTGCTGTCAGCGGGACATCCATGGTACGTACTCTTGACAGGGCATCTGGGAGCTATGTGAACAAGGCAAGCAACTGAGTATTTCCTTAACAAATCAGATTGAAAAATCTTCAGGAAGCAGCAGAGACTGAGCCAGGAAATGTCAGTTATCTTAGTGAATTCAGAGTCAAAGTAGGTACAGAAGGTGAAATAAAAAGAGGGAAAGAAAGACAGGTTAGCAAGATAACAGATTAAAAAAATAAGAAAAAATGAGTTACATTCTGCTTTGAATCACTAACAATGATTAAAAGATGAAGGAATAAGATGACACTTGCTAAAGTTAACTTTCAGTGCCAGAGAGATTTTTTCTAATAATTAAAACTCATCAGGCTGTAAAAAGGATACTTAGATTGGAAATGATAAGCCCTAATATTTTGCAGTGAGTTTAGAATGTCAGTGCAGGAACATCATATCATTCAATACGTTTGTATGGAGAATTAGGTGGTAAGATGCTATTTACATGGAATTGGCACATTGCATGGAAGTGGCACACCTCAGAACTCCAATTTCCACATTTCTGTGTTAATCGCCAATGTCATTCAAAATATGTTGTCATTAGCCTCAACATTATTTTCAGCAAAAGCTGTTTGCCTAAAATAGAGCTTTTTAAAATACTCCCAAAAGCATGGTCTTGGAAAGCAGGGAATCAAATGAGGTAACTTAACCATTAGCTTTCTTAAAAAAGAACAAATAACATTTTAAATTAAAATCAACAATCTCACTAGCAACGAAATGTATAAAGCAAATCAAATAATTACATATCAGGCTGTTTTTTAGTATCTGATTTAATTTATATATTTTGTGAATAATGAATAATCAAGTGATGTTGGGTCTGAAGTTTCCAAAGACACCATTTCAAACATCAATTGTCCAAGGATTAAATGCTTTATTAAATAATTCTGTTATTGCCAAGAATGCCTTACACACTGCATTTTATTGCAACCTAATGAGCCAGCATTGAAGAAGCAGCACCAATCATATTCAAGAAACTCCCCAACCCACAATCTTTATTGTTGGAATGAAGTAAGTGGATATTAAAGCCCTAATTTTAACTGAGAATGCATCCATGATCTGGGTTCAGCATAGGAAGATTCCATGATCTCCTGAGATCAAGAAGAATGTGTATACCTCTTAGTTTGCCCATCCTACAACAGTGCATCACAATACTCTTCAACATTTTCAACAATTGCCATCCCTTAGTCAATACTTCTCATTTACAAGTACATTTTTTCTTTCTTTCGCACATCACAACAATTACACTTTAAAGATACTTATTTGTAGAATCTTGTAAAATATTTTGAGATAACCTGAGGTTGTGATAAGAGTTGTATAAATGCAAATCTTTCTCTCTTCACCTCACATAGTGACATCATTCTCTTTTCACATATCACCAATATACAATCACCAGTGCATCAGCTGTTTTCATCATTTCTTTTTCAAATCATGTATTCACTTCCTCCTATAGCATTTAACATTGTTGCCTTACAGTTCCAAGGATTCAGGTTCAATTCCAGCCTTGTGTGATTGTCTGTGTGGAGTTGCATATTTCCTGTGTCTGCATATGTTTCCTCCAGATACTCCTATTGTCCAAAGATATGCAGGTTAGGTTGATTGGCCATGCTAAATTACCCCTTTGTAAACACTTGGGGTTATGAGGATGGCCCCAAGGTGCGGCTGTTGGCGGTCAGGCTCAATGGGCCGAATGGCTTCCTTCTGCACTGTAGCAATTTTACAATTTTCATTTAAGCTAGTGTCTTCTCCATTTCTCAATACATCTGCTATGTGTGCAAACCCCAAACATCACCATTTACTTTTTCAATAGCTTCTCTGCTGCAATTAAAAATCATGCAGAATATTCATAGAATCCTACAGTGCTGAAGAAGGCCATTCAGCCCATCCAGTTAGTGCCAACTCTCTGATAGAGCATCTTATCCAGGCCCTATCCTCATAATGCCACATTTTTATCCCGCTAATTCCCTTAACTTATACATCTTGGGGCATTAAAGGGCAATTTAGTATGACTAATCAAACCAACCTGCATATCTTTGAACTGTGGAAGAAAACTGGAGCACTCAGAAGAAACCCACGCAGGCATGGGAAGAACGTGCGAACTCCACACAGACCAACCGTGCCACCCTAATATTTAGGTAAATGTCTAGTCCTGGATAAAAGAGTCCTGAACATCATTGCCCTCATCAAAGCAAAATAGGCTGCTTTTGGGGCCAGTGCGTCAGGCAGAACTAACATCTAAGGAAGGGAAGGTTCATGGCACACAAGAACATTTCTGACCTTTTCCAGCACCTCAGAAAATTTCAAACTATATACTAAAGACTATTACCTGAAAATGTCCATTTTCGCACAGCCTAGTTATTATCCTTTTCTCTTTCTTATAGCTCTTTCACAATAATCAGAGTTTTCTTTGCAAGAAGCTACCATGCGGAGGACAAAGTTCCTAAGGACATACCATCAAATTCGCTATCCCTCCGAGGATTCAGCTCTGAGACTGGAACTCAGTTTCTATTAAATAGTGACTTTGAGGGGTCTGCACATGATGAGTAATAAAGCAGCTGCAAGAAGCAACAGTTACAATTTGCAGGCAAAGCATAGAAAACAATTCACTAGAAAGTGAGGTAAATTCCCAACTTTGCTCAAGATGTCACAGATAATGACTGCAAGAATCTAACCATTAAAATAAAATTAATTAAGTAAAAGCTGCACAAATTATTGTTAGATAGTCATTAGTTTTCACTGCTATCAAGGTTAGGTGAGAGTGAGTGCCCTAGACATCAAAGCAGCATTTGACTGAGCATGGCATTAACAATCCCTACAAATACTGAAATCAATGGAAGTCAGGGGAAAGTTTTTCATTAGTTAGAGTCATGCCTAGCACAAAGGAAAATGGTTGTGATTATGGGACGCCTATCATCTCAACCAAACAATATTGCATAACAGTTTCTCAAAGTAGCATCAAAGGCTCAATCACCTTCAGCTAATTAATCAATAATCTTTCTTCCATCATAAGGTCAGAGGTGGAGTGTTTGCTGATGATTCATACTGTAGTCAGTTCCATTTACAATTCCTCAAATTACAAAGCAATCTACGTCCATACGCAGCATGATCTAGTCAACTTTCAGGTTTGGGCTAATAAGTGGCAAGTAACATTCATGCTGCACCAGTACCAGGTACAAACCACTGAATCCCATACAATCAACAAGCTGGAAATGAGAGGCTTTGGGTCACAGTGGTAGCGTGACCCAACACAAGAATTGTTGGCCACAGAAGGTGTCCAATAATGCAGTTCAATTGGCTGACACTCAGTTCAGGAATCTTTCCACCATCTCCCTACTATTCTCCAAAGGGAAAAATGTGTATGCGAAGATTTGCTAAGAAAAGATAAGCTGGGCAATAATCATTGAGCAGAAATGAACTAGACCAGGTACATAAACACTATGGCTACATGATTCCCAAAACCCATTCCCCATCACAAAGCACAAGTCAGCAGTGTGATAGAATAGTCTTCATTTGTCTGGATGAGTGCAGCTACAACAATACTCAAGATGTTGGACGCATCTACGATTAGCATCCCTATCTACTATCTTAAACATTAATTCCACTGTCAACACCATGCAACATTTAAAAATTTCATTGCAACAACTTATCAAAGTTTCTTTGACTGTGCCTTCCAGTCTTGTAATCTCTATTGCTTAGTTAAACAAACAGGTGCTTGGAAACACCATCACATCCACTTTTAATCATACCATTCTGACTTGGAAATGCAGTAAAATCTTAAACATCCAGTCAATAGCACTGTAAATGTACTTACACCAATGCTTTGCAGTTGCGCTCACCACCATTGAGACTGCCTTGATGGTAATCAAAGTGCAATGGTGTACAGCCATTACTTCAGAGATTTGAGAACACAGAAATCAATGGTCATGAACATGTGAAAGGTCCCAAGATGACAAATTGCCAACTCCCACCAGGGATATACTACAGAGGGATGATAGTAAAACTGTTCTGTTGAGCACATTAGTGAGAAATAAAAACAAAACAATTAATATCTTTGTTGTAAGTTTCATACCCTGAATGAATTTGGTATTTGATTTTCAGGTTGATTTCATTAGTTTCTGAGTTCATACTCTCCATTTATCATCAATATAGGAGTTGCCTGAAAAGTCATTCGAATTGTTGAGCAGTGAACTGATCTCTCACCTTTTGCTGAAAGATATGGCTTTTTTGCTGTTGTCACCTCCTCATCCATCCAACTGAGTTTTCTACTTCTGCTCTGGGTCCTCAAAAGGCAAGGCCCTCTGCAAGGCAAATTGTGAAGTATGTTTCATTCAACAACCATATAGTAGACTCTTCATGGACATTTCTATTGTCCATTCCAATAGTATGCTCAGTTATGATGTTATTTATCCCAGCTGTTGCTCTAGAGTGCTGAGACTGTAGATGGATGTTATGAACCAAGTCAGAAGAGGATATTCATTGTTTTCCAACAGCCATTCTGCAATGAGGATCAAATATTGTTAGGATGGTCCGATGATGACTGTTTGGCTCCTTTGCAGAAACTTGCACCATCTAATTTCTGAAAACAATCATTAGTTAAACATTGATGGACTGTGGCACCCTTCTCAATTGGTTATCTATTGCCCTGATGGTAACATGTTGGTAGTGAAGAGTGTCCTGTATGAAGAGGAAGATGGCTATTACAATAAAATTTTAAGATCTCTCCTACTGTTTCTTCAGGTCAATGGAAAAATGCTATAGTGGTTAGCTCAAGCACAAAGGATATTAACGACCTGCTTAATGTAGCTATGTTCTGTAGATTGGAAGATTCAGATAATTGCTTCTTCAGTATGTTGGAAACAGATAGTAAAAGTAAAATTCAGCCCATTCAGGTCAATGCACCTAACCAACACATCTTTCACATTGTGGGAAGAAACTGGAGTATCTGGAGAAAACCCATGCTGACATAGGGAGAACATGCAAATTCCACACAGCGAATGACCCAATACGGGAATCGAACCCAGATCTCATCGCTGTGAAGCAGCGGTGCTAACCACTATGCTACCATGCTGCTTCACGGCAAAAATGTGGCAAAGATGCTGAGGAATGTGGTGGCTAAAAGCCTCTGGCCAAATATGGTACCCATGGTAGGAGAGACAGCAGCTATTATTGTAGGAAGTTGCATCTGTCCATGATAGTCAGCCTGATGAAGTGAAGTTTTCCATGGGACTGTTCTTTGGTTGGATTCAAGAAATTTATAGTGGATCTGTGCACCCATAGTTCTGGGTATGGTCTGCTATGATCACTCCTCCCACCTCCCATAAACCCCTAATAACCCCCACAACTCGAACCTACTGCCCTAACCTAGTGCCTTCTGAGAGACACAGCTCCCTCGAGCTCTTGTTCCATTTCCTCCAAGAGTTTCTCATCCAGTAAAAAACTAACAATTATGGACCCCATGGATAGTGGGAGAAAGTTTCTGAGGTATTGTTAGGCAAAGAAAATTAAAGTGATTTGGAAGTTAGAGTCTCCTGGTTAGCCAGACCGTGAAGATCCAATGGCCCACTGAATTTAAGCAGTGGCACCATACCCATCAGGCTTTACTGATGTGCTTCAAACTGGGTGTGAATGCATTTTTGTTAGTTCAAATAGTATCAATTACACTGGACTGACCTTTGACTATAAAATAGGATTCTGTCAGCCTAAGACAGACTGCTCTCTTGAAGTTTCACACTAAGCAAAAATAATACTTAGCAGGAACATACCAGGATTGCGGCACAAACAACTTGACCCCTATTTTAACTGCATACCTGCTCCATTCGCATGGTGTTGAAATCGGAACTTAAATCAAGGTTGTATCAACAGTGCCACTTTCAGCACAGTACCTACAGAAATTACTATTAATCAGCAAAGTGAGGGGTTATTTGAAACACAGGTGCATGTATCTAAGATTAGGTACAGAAAGCCCATATTCCAGTCACAATTTTGAATTTGGCCAATTTTAAGCAAAGTTCATTATGAGAAAAAAGTCACAGCATTATAATGCAGTCTTAAGATTAGTGTTTCAATCCCGCTTTGATTGAATGTGGAGATTTTGGCAATTTCACATTGATGTGATTGTTTACTGTAACTGAACCTGATGTTACAGAGTTCATTTCATCAGACTCTCAGCCAGTACCACTTAATAGAGTGACTCTTTATACAGTGGAAGTCCTGACAAACTCACATTATGTCATGCCAAACAAGATTTCAGTATAAAATGTCCCACTGCATTTAGGTTGACTAAACTCTAAATTGGATAAAGCGGGTTTGCTTATGATAGACACTATATTTATGGTGCACTATGGTTGCCAGCACCTATCAATCACTAAGGCAGATAAATAAAGCACTGCATTAAAACAACAGCTCAGTCAACATGCAGGGGAAAAGCAAAAGCCTTTGGAATTTTTAAAAACGTTCTTGTAAAAATTGCAATTTTTTTCAGTTTAGTGATGCTGCAGCTATCATAGTTTAATCTTTTTTCAGCATTGCCTTACAGCTGGTTAGAGGTGTGTGATGCATATTTTAAGTATTATTCTATTTATTTCTAAAAAGGTTACAGTGAATGGTTCCATGATTCATTATATTTGAGAGCAAATTAACTGATACATAGATTTTTGAACAGTAAGGGAGTTAAGAGTTATGGTGAGCAGGCAGCTAAGTGGAATAGGTTCCACAAAATGATCAGACATGATCTTATTGAATGGCAGAGCAGGCTCGAGAGGCCAAATGGTCTACTCCTGCTCCTAGTTCTTATGACCAGTGAGAAACTACATTCAAAAGACCCAAAGCCAGAGAAAAGCATTATAATATTGCAGCATTGATTATAAAACCATTCTTCTTTGCAGCATGAGTCCCCACTGGGAATTTGGCTTACTGTATTTTCCCTTTAATATGTCCCATCTTTGGTAAATTCTAGCTATTATGCCTAAAGTTCTGCATGTAACTCACATCATCCTTTAAATCTGAAAGTTGTTAGCTCATCTCCACTATCACTAAACTGGTCTTGTCCATGAAAACCTCGTTTCTTGAACACTTTCTTGAACCCATTTGTCTTCAAGCACTTGAGCACCCAGCTTCATTTTCTGAGTCTCATGACCTGGCATCAGGTCAAACATGAGCAAGGCAACTCCTTGTTGATTATTGTCTATCACCCTAATGCAGATGACAAATCAGTACTCTTCATGTTAACACTACCTGGAAGAAACTGAATGAAGGTAGTAAGGATGCAAACATATTCTGATTGGGGGATTTCAACATCCATCAAGAGCAGTTCAGCCGGCAATTCTGCTGCCTGGGCTGGCCACATCCCTTCCAGAGAGTCTAATTGCCAGATGAGGACCATGACAAGTGGTGAGAGAACAAACAAAAGACAAAAAATCTGAACCTCTTCCCCATTAATCTATTAGAGATACATCAGCCCATGTAATATTGGTAAGAGTGAACACAGTATAGTCCTTGTAGAGGCAGAAATCTGTTTTGACACTGAGGACATCCTCCATAATGTTGTATGCCACTGGGCCAAAAATGATAGATTCTGAACAATTCTCAGAGCTCAAAACTGGGCATCTATGAACTGCATCAATAGCAGCAGGATTGTACTCCACCACAATCACAACATGGCCCAATATATCCTTCACACTATCATCATCAAGTTAAGGTGTCCACCCTGATTCAGTGATGAGTATAAAACAATATGTCAGGTGTAACACCAACGTATCTAAAAATGAGGTGCAAACCCAGTGTAGCTGCAACACAAGATTACTTCATGCTAAGACATTGGAAGCAGCAGGTTGTACAGATAACCAATTCCACAATCAAAAAAAGCAGATCAAAGATCTACAGTCCTGTAATGAATACAGATGGGCAATTAGAGTAATGGGAGGAAGAGACTGCATGGTCATCTTCATCCTCAATGATAATGGGGCCAACCTTGTGAGTGGAAAAGGTTGTAAAGCAAATTGGATGATTCACCTCAAACTTTTCCTGAGGTATCCCCATCACAGAAGTCAATTTGATTCAGTCCACATGTATTAAGAAATGGGTGAGCTTCTTTTGCATGTCAGTACATCAGTAATTTAAAAACTCAAGTCATCTGGTGGCAAAAATATTGAGGGTCGTGATGATTTTGACAATTATAGGCAATGTATGACCATCAGTTCCAGCAGGAATTGGATTTTCTACCATGGTTCTCCCAGTCGATGACCTACAAAACAGGTGACTGTTGGATTGTATTCCATGATTGGCAATGATGTGAACTTTGTCTGTGACGATGCAGTCAAAATGAGTAGGTATTCAAGTTTGTGTCACTGGCTGGTTTCCTACAGGTGACGGTGTCACTAAATACATATATATGGCAACCTACACACCCTAGATCAATTAAGAGTGTGTATGAACTATAAAAGACTCCTACTTCAACTTGCAACCCTAAGAAGGCTTTCCTTTAGGTATGCACAAGATTTGCAGGAATCTACCATGTTGTTTCCATCCTATAACATTCTGATCATCCTTGGACTGTAAGGACATATGTTCCCACTTCCCTTCATCCAAAATGCTGCTATGAGAGAACAGATATACACTTCAGACTTGGAGGATAATATCTGCAAGAAAGTCATCCAAGTACAACCAACTCTGAATGCAATTTGACTACTATGATAGACATTTTACTTTTAAAAGTGCTATGGAATATGGAAAACTTAATACAACCAAGGGATTGCTAGAACATTTCAGAGGGCAGGAGACAAAATGGTTTCTGAGAGGTAGGTGTCATTCATTTGTATTTTCTGTACAGACATGGACTGCTTCATATCCGGGCATGTCTCCAGGAAGTCATTAAGATGCAAATGATCTTTCTCAGGTGATGCTGAATGAGACACAATAACTGAAATGGACAGTGATAGACTTGCCAGTCTCATGGGGACGGAAATGCAAATAAATGCAACAAAGTCAATGCAGGTAGAGAAGATAGCCAAGAAGACATAAGACATGATTGTCTTCATCGGCCGGGGTATTGAGTTTAAGAATTGGCAAGTCATGTTGCCGCTTTATGGAACCTTGGGCGCACTTGGAATATAATGTTCAATTCTGGTCGCCACAATACTAGAAGGCTGTGAAGGCTTTGGAGAGAATACAGAAAAGATTTACAGGATGTTGCCCAATATGGAGGACATTAGCTATGAGGAAAAGTTGGAGAAACTTGGTTCTCATTGGAGCGTCAGAGATTGAGGGTAGACCTGATAGAAGTTTACAAGATTATGACAGACATAGACAAAGTGGATAGTCAGAAGCTTTGTCCCAGGGTGGAAGAGTCAATTACTAGGGGGCATAGGTTTGAGGTGCGAGGGGCAAGTTTTAAAAGAGATGTACGAAGCAGATGTTTTTACACAGTGTAATGGTTACCTGGAACTTGTTGCTGGGGGAGGTAGTGGAAGTGGATATGATAGTGACTTTTAAGGGGCACCTTGACAAGTACATGAATGAGATGGGAATAGAGGGATATGGTCTCTGGAAAGGTAAGGGTTCTGGTTGAGTCGGGCAGCATGGTTGGTGCAGGCTTGGAAGGCCGAAGGGCCTGTTATTGAGCTGTAATTTTCTTTGTTCTTTGTTAAAGAATTTTGGAAGTTTTTAATAACTTGATATCAAACATTCCCTATTGGCTAGACAATGGATCATGGATAGTGTGGTCATATGACACAAAATTGTGTTATGAAACATTGCATTAACTCACAAGACAGCCCAGTGCGGTCAATCTAGAATACAAAGCCATCTTGCCAAACAGCAAGAAGAACCCTGCTTAGAGAAGTGGGGCTAATTTGTTTCAACCACAAGATTAATATTTTTCACTACAGGGGCTCAAATACAACCTTGATTGGAAAAGCCAGAAACTTGCTGCTGCATTGAGTAAATTATTGAGAGTTCATCACCAGAAACTTCCAACATCCAATTTTTCTTCAATGAACCAAAAGAGAATTCTTAGGCCTGTAACACTTTCAACTATCATCTTGAAGAATGTGATAACACTGTGCTATTAATATAATTTACATTTAAGTTTCAGTGTTTTGTTACAAACAGTTTGTCTGGAGGAAATTCAGCAGATGCGCAAAAGCAGAATAATTATTCACTTTAGCAAGATAAGTGTTTATCTAGCAGAACGTTTAATGTGCTTTTGTTTACCAAAGAAGAGAACCTTTGGCATGTGTTCTTGATTAAAGTAATAATGATTTAAGTATATTGGGTCATATGGTAATGTGATATTAGAAATAGGAGGAACTGAATTTGTGTCTGAGCAAAACAGCTTTCTGAATTCAATTGCTGGAAAGGTTTAAAGATCGCCCTTTCTCACTCTACAAAATCTCTTTGGAAGCTCAAAGCTGTTGACAAAGATTAAAGCAAGTATGTCTGGGTTTTTAATTAATTTTAAATTGCTATTAGAGAAATATTGCTCAATTGGAACTGAACAATAATAAATTACAAAATAAAAGTTTGTTTTGCTTCATGTTTAAAGATTGTTCAATGGTTAAGAGATAAACTGATTCATTTTGTTTGAGATTATTTAAAAACTGTATTGAACGAGGCTTGTTTTGATTTTTTTAAAAATCTTAATTTGGCAATGGAATTAGTCCTGGAGTGAAGCATCCCTTCCTCACATTAATACCAAAACAGAAAAATTGTTGGTGTCTAGTATGGATTCATAACATATTTTGGGCTTTCTGATTTTACACCATAACAGGAACTACAGTAAAAGTGATTTCTCAGACTCTTTAGAATGTATCAGTGCATGCTACTTTTTTGTAATCATCACGTGTGTGCGTATAAATATTTGTGTATGTTTTGTATCAATAAAGAGTAGGTGTTGCGATTATATTTCAGGTGTTAAGAAATAAACATTATTCTTTCAATTTAAATCTATGAAAACTCTATCCTTGGAAGTCACAGCATTCAAGGGATTGAAACACTTTAAAACACATTTTGTTTCAGTTAGCCAAGAGGCTGGAAAAGAGGAAAATGATCCCTCCCCTGTCCTTGAATGAGTAACGGCACATTGAAGTGGATAGAGGAAAACCAATAGATATGTTGTATTTGAATTTTCAGAAGGCATTCAACAAGGTACCTCACAAAAGGTTAATCACAAAATGGTGTTGGATGTAGTATATCAGCTTGGATAGAGAATTGTTAACTTGTTATCCAGAAACTAAAAATGGACAAGACAGGCAACCGGTGCACAAGAAAATATTTATTCATTTCAACTAAATAACAGAAACTGAAAAATTAATTTTCTCATATGCCCTTGTGCTACTACAAAGCTTTACTTTTCTTTTGCTACATAGTGTAATTTCTGTGGCTTCAGTAGGGGTAGAGGCAGGCTGCATACAATTTTTCTCCATGGCCCACTTTCTACAAAGTAGGAAGGAACTTAACCATCTTCACTTGCACCCCCAGCCAACGACGCATCAACCCGACTCTTTCCTCCAATCTACTTCCTCTGACACTAACTTAATGGATCAACCTTTCAGCTGTTCTACCCTCTACTTTTGTTAATGTAATTTTGCCTGATTGGCAGGCAAATTAAAATATTTCCAAATAGCTCTTCGTGGTTTGGTTGTCAGCATCACATTAATTCATCCCCACCCCACCTCCAGTGGGCAACACCTAGGTAATAAGATAACATTCATACTTTCAGTGGTCGGTAAGCTGATGGAGAGGATTCTGAGGGACAGGATTTATGAGCATTTAGAGAAGTTCAATATGATCAGAAATAGTCAACACGGCTTTGTTAAGGGTAGATCGTGCCTTATGAGCCTAGTTGAGTTCTTTGAAAATGTGACTGAACACATTGACAAAGAAAGAACAGTGGATGTGGTTTACATGGATTTCAGCAAAGCATTTGATAAGGTCACCCATGCAAGACTTCTTGAGAAGGTGAGGGGACATGGGATCCAAGGGGCTTTGGCCTTGTGGATCCAGAACTGGCTTGCCTGCAGAAGGCAGAGAGTGGTTGTAGATGGGTCTTTTTCTGCATGGAGGTCAGTCACCAGTGGAGTGCCCCAGAGATCTGTTCTAAGACCCTTGCTGTTTGTCATTTTCATAAATGACCTGGATGAGGAAGTGGAGGGATGGGTTAGTAAGTTCGCCGACAATACGAGGGTTGGTGGTGTTGTGGATAGTCTGGAGGGATATCAGAAGTTGTAGCAAGATATAGATAGGATGCAAGACTGGGCGGAGATGTGGCAGTTGGACTTCAATGCAGATAAATATGTGATGGTCCATTTTGGCAGGACCAATGGAATGAAGAAGTATAATATCAAGGGTAGGAGTCTTGGCAGTGTTGAGGAGCAGAAGGATCTTGGGGTCCAGGTCCATAGGACTCTTAAAACAGCCCCGCAAGTGGAGGATGAGGTCAAATAGGCATATGGTGTACTGGCTTTCATTAACTGAGGGTTTGAGTTTGGGAGCTGGGAGGTAATGTTGCAACTTCATAAGACACTTGTCAGACCCCACTTGGAGTACTGTGTGCAGTTCTGGTCGCCTCACAATGGGAAGGATGTGAAAGCTATTGAAAGGGTGCAGAGGAGATTTACAAGTATGTTGCCTGGATTGGGAGGCATGCCTTATGAAGATAGGTTGAGGGAGCTAGGTCTCTTCTCCCTGAAAGAATGAAGGCTGAGAGGCGATCTGATAGAGGTTTATAAGACGTTGAGAGGAATAGATAGGGTGGATTCTCAGATGCTATTTCCCAGGGCTGAAATGGTCGCTACAAGAGGACACAGGTTTAAGGTGGGGGGCAAGTACAGAGGAGATGTTAGAGGTAAGTTTTTCACTCAGAGGGTGGTGAGTGAATGGAATCGGCTGCCATCAGTGGTGGTAGAGGCAAGCTCGCTGGGGTCTTTTAAGAGACTTCTGGATGAGTACATGGGATTGGGAGTTACAGATAGTTCTAATGGCCTGGTAGGTACTGATATGATCGGCACAACTTGTGGGCCGAAGGGCCTGTTTGTGCTGTAGTGTTCTATTTTCTATGTTTCCACAACACTGAAATACTGAAACTCCTTTATCCTCTTCCAACATAAAGATTTCTCACTCCTCTTCACAATTGACCCTCCTCTAACTAGTGGTCAATAACATGCCCCCCAATGTGAAAGAAATGGTTCTCAGTTTATCCCAATCCCCAATCCAAAATACTTGCCTGACATCCCCCTCCCCCACCCCACAAACTTACCTCCATGCCCAACGTCCTCAACAAAATGTTAACACAGGCCCTGGAAAATAGTTCCACTCACCACCACCACCACCATGTTGTCTACCCTTCTTCAATCCTCGCTCATTTATCCTCTCCATCTCTCTTCCTCCTTCACTGTTTTCCTACCTCCCACTCTCCTAAATCAATGCTTCCGACCACCTTCCCCCCTTTGCTTTATTATGTTATATTGCTCAGCCCTCCCCTCTATTCACATCCCTCTATTCTTCCATACTGCTGCTTGTCTTTCTTTCTCTTTTTGCTCTTCTCTCTATCCTTCTTCTATATGCCTCACTCAACCTCCTGTCACTCCCCCTTTTTGGGTCCAGTTATTCCCCTTCCACTCTAATCTTACTTGATCTGAAGACTGCATTTGTTCTCTTGATTCCCTGTATGACCAGCTATATATAAATATATCAAACTTAAATTGTGCTCTAATTATCATAATACTTAACTAAGTGTCAGATTTCTATTAGATATATCCATCTCCAATTTAAAAAAAATACAGCTAGGGTATGTAGTTTTAAATATTCCTCTACTTTGTTACTTGTGTATGATTTAATAATCCAAAAATTTTTACTATCTACCATCTTATCTTTTATAAATAGTATCATTATTATGTGGAATTATTCTGTAACTTTTAATACAGGGTATAACAATCTCTGCTGAAATTATGTGATTTTATTTTATTTGTATTAATGATATTCCCATATAATTTAAGTATTTAAAATCAATTTAACATTTCGTTAATGGAAAACCATTCCAATATTATTTGATATATTAATTATATCTAATATATATGAATCTAATTAACCATCTTCCTGTGTCATTGAGGTAAATAGTTCTCATTAAATGTGTCAACTATAGTAAGCTGATAAATTTATCAATTGTATTTTTAAAAATGCTCATGAATTATTTTCCTAAGTTAGCAATCAGCTGATAGTCAAAATGATTAATATGACGTTAGTGTTCGCTCTAATATATATTTATATTGATTATACTTCAAGGATGAAATTCTCCCAAAATTGCACAGAGTGCTGGATCAAACAAGAAAAGCTGTGTGAAACTCACTGGCTTCACAGATGCCTTTTCTCACCTGAGTAAACACCGCTCTGTGCAATTTCAGAGTGCAAGTGAGGATTATAGAGACAGCTGGGTGGGAGGAGGGGCATCGGATCATCCATTCCAGACATGGATCCTTTCCTGCCATGGAAATCACACCCCCCCCCACCCAAACAGACATCAGGACACCTTCCTGCCAGAGAAGGGGAGCACTTTGCACACAGAAGGGCAGCACCGCAAAGTTTAGTGAAACCACTCACCGATTCAAAGATTGTCTTCTACACCCCCCGCCCCCAACGGCACGCAAGCATAAGGGTGACCGCATTCCACTGGCATCAGTGCACCCTTTTTTACAGTCTCCAACTCCTCCCTTTCACAGTCTTCAGCTGCCCACCTTCACAATGCAAGCAGAACTCACTCCGTTCCGACAACACCACCATACAAAAGGGGAACTCGCCCCATCCCACCCAATGAGATTTCCCGGAGGGCCCGCCCTTATCAGAATCAATCTGGGCCCTCACTGTCCTCTGACTAAAATCTGCCACCATTGCGATCATAATGACTGGTTTTCGAAAGCCAGTTGTGATTCGCATTGGCATGATATCCTGTCTCTGGGTCCGGGAGTGAGGGGAAGGGTATGTTTGAGGAAATGGGTTTAATGTCAGCAAAATGCGTTTAAACTCATGCAAATCAGATTCATGTCCTTTCTGAACCTGATCATGTCACGGGTGGGAGAGAGGAGGTAAAAGGTCGCATTTTGAAAGATTGCATTCTGAAAGATCGCCTACACAATTCCCATTCTGGCCCTTCATGGAATTTTGCAGCCAAAATGGCATTTGCACTAGCAGCAAACAGGTCTTCTAAATTCCACCCTAAGTACATGCTTTATCAAGATATCAATTTCAGTACAAGTTTAATTTGCACTTCAACAGAAACAAAGTTCAGTCCTTGTAGAACTTATGGGGGATAAGGGAGAGATGATGTGATAAAATATGCAAGGTTTGCATAATCCTAATTCTTCTTTGCCACCTCTCGCTCCCACTCACAGTACAACTCATGTCTTCCAGATGGTCAAAATTCTAATTATGAATATTAAAAAAGTTAATCGTAACATAGCTAAAATACAAAAAAAGTTCTGATGAAAGATCATTGATTGGAAATGTATGCTCAACTGCTTTCTCCATTTGTTACCCCATAGAATGATAGAATCCTTACTGTGTAGTTAGAGACCATTTGGCCCATCGAATCTATACTGACTCTGAGAACATCCCACCCTCTCCCCATAATCAAACATATTTATCCCACTAATCAAATGTGATTTTAACACATTTCATAACTAATGGCACAGGTAACCTTTTTGGCAGATAATGAGCAAGAGCTGGGATGAAGAATATTTTAAAAACTAGTGCAACAGTTGGAAAAAAGGAAAGAGAGTAGTCATAGTTGCAGCCCACATTGAAACAAATGACACAGATATCAATAGAGCTTAAGGAGTTGGGTACTGGGCTGAAAACCAAAATCTCAAGAACGGTAATCTCAAAACTGCTTTATGTGATGTCAAGAATTATTCTATTGCATTTCAAAAATATTAAAGCATAGAAAAATCATAGAATCACAATAGTGCGAAGGAGGCAATTCACTCATCAACCCTGCATTGACAACAATCCCACTTACATTATATACCAGCTGCCAATTTGTTGCCCATCCACTATCTATATCACTTTTCAGATTCGTTGGCCTGATTTCACCGGCTGTTGGTGTCCTGCCCCTGCTGCCAGCAAGAACCGAGAATGCAGCGCTCAGCAAAATTTCCATTCGCTGCAGCAGGACTGGAGAATCCAGCCCCTTATGACCTCTTCACAACTTGCACACCAACCTATCTTGGTGTTACAACAAATTTAGCAACCATTTAGTTATCATCTATACTTTATATTAAAGATAGCAATGCAACAATTTTGTGCAACAACGACAAAGTGAAACATACAGAATAATTACACATTGTCATGTGTTATTTAAATGATGCAATAGCTTTAACCACAATTGCAACAATATGTGCTACAATTTTAAAAATTAAAAACGGTGAGATTTCACCTACATCTGTTTCAAATGTCACTTTGCTCCATGCAACCTTATAAAATAAATTTTGTTCAGTTTTAGGATGACACATTCATAAACAAATCCTCCACAGCCTACAGTAGATTGGCAGCCACTTTAGCCATTCAAGAATTTAATGCTGACCCTGCAATACCAATTTAAGGCCTGAGGGATATTTTAAAAAATTGTGAATAAAATCATTCTAAAATAGAACCAGAAGTGGTTGCTTCTGGATTAGTCCAATATCTGTGCATATGTGATAATGCCCTCTACTGTCAGCTGCCGGCTTTTGGGTGAGCTTAAGCTCCGCCCCCCCCTCCCCTTGCTGGTGGGAAATAGATTTAGCAAATTCTTTGAGCAGACTGTCCAAAAAAATTGGACTTGCAGCCTCACACGAAAAACAAATCTGAAACTCTTGTTTTTTCACGCCTCACGCAGGGTTTCAAGTTTTTTGGTAAAATTACTCCCTGTATCTTCAACAATGGAGGATCCATTGATGTTGAAGAACCTATTCACCACTGAGCAACAACATGGAGACTGATCTTTGGGTGATGTAACTTTGTTGTCTGCTGCTTCTGCTTTCCCTTTCTTTTATATTTGATGTTTTATTGAGCTTCATGACTGTCCTCTTTTGAAATTATAATTGCTTCAAAATTCCACCAAGTAGATCTAGATAATGGTAATCCATCAGCTGGGACTATGACATTGTTCTAATTAATGTGGATTACACATAATTGAAAATACTGGATATGTCAGTGAAGTACAGCATTACTTGCGTCGTTTAAGTGGAGTTGTGCAAATATAAAAGACAGCAATTTTCCACATGCTATCATAAGTACAGAAACTATTAGCAAGCAAGAAATAAAAATATTTATGAACAATATTGACAAGCTCATGAGTTTTTTTTGGGAAAAAAATAAACTGAACAGTAAAAGTATCTTACTGTCCCTAGTGGGAATCTGGTATAATGAAGTATACCAACTTACTGCAGTGTGATTTCTGTAATGTCCATTACTGTGCTTAACTCCTCACCTTTCACGCTTTCAAGATCCTGAAAGTTTATTGCAAGCTTATCAACTTTATTCGGTAATTCTGTTGACTTTATATCTCGCCAATCAAAACCTTTCATGAATTCTTATATCTGAGGAGCAAAAATATATAATTTTCTTTAATAATTACTTCAGTTTACAAATGCTTTGGTTGCTTTGCAATTTTGCTTGACCTTTATTTGGCAGCCTATACCACAGCATGACCAAGTTCCTCATTTCTATTAGTAGAATATTTTGAATAGTACAACATGCAATGAGTTTTAAATTATTAATGGCAGCAAACTATAACAGTGTACTGAGATATGTAGCATTTTAGCTGATAAATTAATATATACAGTTTCCAAAGTTATAAAATAAAAATATTAACAGTATTGCCAATCTCATTTTTTAAAATTCTAAGTGACACAGTATGAGAAGGTTTAAAGTGAAAACAATTTTAGGGGCTTGGTTTTGCAGTTAGCGTAACAGCATGCTAATGACACTTGTCTTTATTTATGCATAAATGATACAACAACTTCAGGTAAAAAGCAAATAATGTGGTTAAACGTTAACATCTGAAAGTAATTGCTCAAGTTGTATCACTTTGCCATTAGTTTCACAAAAGCAGTGTTTGTCTGCCTCACTATTGACATGTGTTGAATGTCATGAAGTTGCTGCATTTGTTAGGTAAACTAAACCGATGCAGATACTTAATCTGAGTACATTTTATACCAATGTAATAATTGTTAATTAGTGCCAACCAAACTCTCGAGCATAGAAAATTATTACAATTATACAATCTCATTCCTTCGGGTTTTGAATTTTTAAAGGAGATTTTAAGAATGTCAAATCTTATATTTTGCATTTGTTTTTCTTACTTTACCTTTTTGTCTCATTTTTTCTCTCACAAGCACGCCAATCTTTCTTTCATTCTTATTTCTCTTTCTGTACTTGGTTTGTTATTGAATTTAACCATTCTCATTCTCACTCCCTTTGTATTTCTTCCTGTGTTTAATTTCCAATCCTTAAATCTGATTGATTGAGGAAATACTCTGTAGGTTTTCCTGTTCACTCTGGCCCTAGATGCCTTATTTCATTTGCTGTGAAGATCACTTTGCAAGTGTTTTTTGCAAAATTTTTATAAGCTTGTTAAAGCAAGCATTCTACAAACATGGATTGGAAATGCTTTCTACCTCTCATTATGTCAAATTGAATTTAGGTACCAACTCACACATTCAGAAACTTGGGCCACGGTTCTCCCAAAAGCGCTGAACTGGGGAGCACGCTGTTCTAGTCCCGACTCTTATCAGTTCAGCTTCTCATCTGCATCTCCACTCTCTGTACACTGCAAAGATCCCAATCGTGAATCTCATTAAAAACCTAGAAGGACGGGGCCTATTCACACCAGAGTCTGACAGTTCTGGAACTGTGCGCATGTGCAGTGCCTCAAACTGTCAATTTCCCTGTTTGCTGATCAGCCTGGGATTGCTGCAGTGCTGCCTTTCCAGTTATCTTCCCATGTCCAATTTCAGCTCCCACAACAATTCCTGGGCCAGCCCTGATACCCAACCCCACCCCAGAGCACCCCAATGTCCAGCCCAAATCCCCTAACCCTCTCACCCTGGCAGGTCCTCCTACCCGCTGACCACCCCCTCCTAACTGGAGGCAAGGCCTCTTCTTGCCCCACTCCAATCGCTGCCCTCCCTCCATTCCAGACCAACCCTGTCTGTAGAGTGGCAGTGGGATCCCACCACCCCACACCCACCAATGGCCCCACCTCCTCGACACTGCTTGGTGGAAAGTGCCAAGGTGTTCCCTGAGCATCGGCACTTAGCCTCTTGGGCAGCATCAGGGGGCATAGACTAGAACTATGAATGCCCATGCCTGGGGACATCCCTTTCCTCCAGCTGCCTAACCCCTTGGGGGCACCAACTGCTCCTCCTTCATTCCAGTGAGGTCTTCGCTATTTCCCCGTATGTGAGGAGTTACTCTAAACTCCACCAGAATGAAAGACTCTTGGCAGGGTCAGAGATACAATCAGGACCAGTAATTTCCTGATAATTACATTGAAAACATATTTAAAACATTTTCAAATTACTTATCTGCCTTCTCATGAACTTGTGGCTAAGGGGATGGTGCAGGAGGGAGGGGTTCAGGTTTTTGAACAGTTGGGGCTCATTCTGGGGTAGGTGGGACCTCTACAAGAGAGATGGTCAAGAGAAAGGGGAACCAATATCTTGGGGGGAAAATTTGCAAAGGCTATGCAGGGGGGTTTAAACTGATTCAGAGAGAGGGTGGGATCCTGAGTAACTCAGATGTTAAGAGGGATGAGAATAGGAGGGTCATAGACGAGGACTGTAAAGCACAGCATCATATGGGTGGAGTAGAGCATGGTTTGAAATGCGTACACTTTAATGCAAGGAGTATTCGCAATAAGGTGGATGAACTTGCAGCTTGGATCAGTACCTGGAACTTTGATATTGTGGCCATTTCAGAGACATGGATAGAGCAAGGACAGGAATGGTTGTTGCAGGTCTCGGGGTTCAGTCAGAGTAGAGAAGGAGGTAGAAGGAGGGGAGGAGTGGCATTATTAGTCAAAGACTGTATCACAGTAACTGAAAGGAAGTTTGATGAGGACTTGTCTGTTGAGGTAGTATGGGCTGAGATTAGAAATAGGAGGGGAGAGGTCACGCTGTTGGGAGTCTTTTATAGACCTCCTAAAAGTTCTAGAGAGGTAGAGGAAAGGATTGCAAAGACTATCCTGGACAGGAGTGAAAGTAATAGGGTAATTGTTATGGGAGACTTTAACTTTACTAATATTGATTGGAATAGCTATAGCTCTAACTCGTTAGAGGGGTCAGTTTTTATACAAAGTGTGCAGGAAGGTTTTTTGACTCAGTATGTAGATAGGCCAACTAGAGGTGAGGCTACATTGGATTTGGTGCTGGGCAATGAGCCAGACCAGGTGTTAGACTTGGAAGTTGGTGAGCATTTTGGTGATAGTGACCACAATTCGATTACGTTCACCTTACTGATGGAAAAGGATAGGCATGAACCTGAGGGCAGTAAGTTATAGCTGGGGGAATGGTAATTATGAGGCTATTAGGAGAGAATTAGGATGCATAGGTTGGACTAGGAAACTACAGGGGCTGGGAACATCTGAAATGTGGAGCTTATTCAAGGAACAGCTACTGCGAGTCCTTGATAAGTATGTCCGTCAGGCAAGGAGGAAATGGTCGAGTAAGGGAACCGTGGTGTACTAAAAAAGTTAATTTGCTGGTTAAAAGGAAAAAGGACGCTTATGTCAGGATGAGGCTTGAAGGCTCAGTTAGTGCATTGGAAAGCTATAAATTAGCCAGGAGGAAGCTAAAGAGTGAGTTAAGAAGAGCTAAAAGAGGACACGAGAAGACTTTGGCTGATGGGATCAAGGAGAATCCTAAAGCTTTCTTTAGATATGTTAAGAATAGAAGATTGGTTAGGGCAAGATTAGGGCCAGTCAGAGACAGCAGTGGGAAGTTATACGTGGAGCCTAATGAGATTGGAGGGGTACTGAACAAATATTTCTCTTCGGTATTCACGCAGGGAGACGTAAATGTAGTTGTGGAGAACACTGGGATACAGGGTTGTAAACTGGAAAGTATTGAAGTAGATAAGGAGGAGGTGCTAGATATTCTTGAGGGTTTGAAGTTAGATAAGTCCCCTGGGCCGGACAGGATTTACCCTAGGATTCTCTGGGAAGCGAGAGAGGCGATTGCAGAGCCTCTGGCTCTGATCTTCAGGTCGTCGTTGGTTACGGGTATTGTGCCGGAAGACTGGAGGATAGCGAATGTGGTCCCATTGTTCAAGAAGGGTAAGAGAGACCTTCCAGGGAATTATAGGCCAGTGAGTCTTACTTCTGTTGTGGGCAAAGTATTGGAGAGAATTATTAGGGATAGGATTTATAATTATTTAGAGAGAAATGAATTGATTGGGGATAGTCAGCATGGTTTTGTGAAGGATAGGTTGTGCCTTACTAACCTTATTGAGTTTTTTGAAAAAGTGACCAAAGAGGTGGATGGGGGTAAGGCAGTTGACGTGGTATATATGGACTTTAGTAAAGCATTCGATAAGGTTCCCCATGGAAGGCTTCTGCAGAAAATGCAGATATATGGGATTGAGGGTAATTTAGCTAATTGGATCAGGAATTGGCTAGCTGATAGAAGACAGAGGGTGGTGGTTGATGGAAATTATTTATCATGGAGTTCAGTTACAAGTGGTGTACCTCAGAGATCTGTTTTGGGGCCCCTGCTGTTTGTAATTTTTATAAATGATCTGGATGAGTGTATAGAAGGATAGATTAGTAAATTTGTGGATGACATCAAAGTCAGAGGAGTGGTAGATAGTGAAGAGGGGTGTTATAGTTTGCAGAGAGACTTGGACAAGTTGCAGAGCTGGGCCAAGAGGTGGCAAATGGAGTTTAATGTGGAAAAGTGTGAGGTAATTCACTTTGGCAGGAATAACAAACGTGTAGAGTATAGGGCTAATGGTAGGACTCTTGATAGTGTTGAAGAACAGAGGGATCTTGGTGTGTATGTGCATAGATCCCTGAAAGTTGGCAATCAAGTCGATAAGGTTGTTAAGAAGGCATACGTAGTCTTGGCTTTTATTGGTAGGGAGATTGAATTTCGGAGCCACAACATCATGTTGCAACTGTACAAAACTCTGGTGCGGCCGCACTTGGAGTATTGTGTACAGTTCTGGTCCCCACATTATAAGAAAGATGTGGAGGCATTGGAGAGGGTGCAGAGGAGGATTACCAGGATGTTGCCTGGTATGGAGGGCAGGTCTTATGACAGGCTGAGGGATTTGAGGTTGTTTTCGTTAGAAAGAAGGCAGCTAAGTGGAGACCTTATTGAAACATACAGGAGGATTAGAGGTTTAGATAAGGTGGACAGTGATAGCCTCTTTTCTCAGATGGAGAAAGCTAGCATGAGGGGACATAGCTTTAAATTAAGGGGTGGTAATTATAGGACTGATGTCAGAAGTAGGTTCTTTACCCAGAGGGTGTTAAGGGTGTGGAATGCCCTGCCTGCCGCAGTTGTAGATGCGCCAAGTTTGGGGGCATTTAAGAGGTCCATGGATAGGTTTATGGATGAAAAGGGAATGGTTTGGGTTAGAGGGTCATTGCTTTTTCTTAATTGGTCGATGCAACATCGAAGGCCGAAGGGCCTGTTCTGCGCTGTAATGTTCTATGTTCTCGCCAGTTTCCAGCATGGTCTGACCAGCAACTGTTCACCAACTCTGGGAGATGCGCATGTGTTCCCGACACTTGCGCAAATCCCAAAATAAGACTGGCGATGCGCATCTCTCGCCTCAACCAGCCAGAAAAGTCACGGTTGGGATGGAAGAATCATGGCCTTGATGAGCAACTTTTTTTGTTTCAGTTGAAAATTGCTGTGGCATGTCTAACTTATAGCAATGACCTCCCACAGAAAGACCTAGCCAATAATTCCTTTGGTTCCAATCATTAAATTAATTTAACAAAGAACAAAGAACAAAACAGCACGGGAAACAGGCCCTTCAGCCCACGAGCCTGCGCCGCCACCCCAATGTTCCCACCTCTACCCGTGATCCCTGTCTATGTTTATAGATTTATGGATTAAAAACCAAATTTGAGACATTTTAGGGGAGAATTTGTTTTGCCAATTAGCCTAAGAGCACATTTTTGGGATGTGGGAGGAAACCGGAGCACCTGGAGAAAACCCTCGCAAGCCCGGGGAGAACGCACAAACTCCCACAGACACAGAACCAAATCCATGTATCTGCACAGCACAGCGAGTTACTGAGCTGTCATGTTGCCCATCAAATGGTCCAGGTCAAGCATACACTAACGATGTGAAGCACTAGGATACTCTCGCAAAATCCAAGAGCAGTCCTCTCACGAACCATTGCGTATATGCCCCTTGTTAGACAACAAGGCAGACCAAAGCACCTGTAGGATAAAAACAAGTACATCAATATCATTGTCTATTTACACACTTCCCAGGGACTCCCAAGGCTCATGATCCCTATTTTAAATCAGTTTTCTATACCCCTCCATTCCCATTCTGTTCATGTGCCCATCTAAGTATCTCTTCAGAGTGCCAGCCTCCACCACTTTACTTGACAGTGCATTCCATACCCCCACCACCCTCTGTGTGAAAAAACTCCCTCTAGCATTCAAATTATACCTTATCCCCCTCACCCTAAGCCTGTGACCCCTCGTGCTATTTGAGTCCATCCTAGGAAAAAGCTTAACCTTGTTTACTCTATCTATACCCCTTATAATCTTGTACACCTCTATTACATCTCCTCAAAGTCTATGTCTTTCTAAGGAAAACAGCCCCAATTTGTCTAACCTCTCCTCGTAACTCACACCTTCTATACCAGGCAGCATCCTGGTAAACCTCCTTGCACTCTCTCCAGAATCTCCACGTCCTTCTGGTAGTAAGGCGACCAGAACTGGATGCAGTATTCCAAATGAGGTCTAACTAATGTTTTATATAACTGCAACATTAAAGGCCAGCTCTTGTACTCTATACCCATCCTATAAAGGTGAGCATACTATATGTTTTCTTCACAACCTTCTCCACCTGCTCTGCCAGTTCTGAGTTAATCAACATTCAGAATTAACTTGTGGATGCAACTTCTGTTTATCATTATATTTCAGTAGTCACTCAGCTTACTAGAAATTTCAAGTGCTAGAATGAGTTCAAAATGACATAGTAAAAAACAGGTGAATTCAATGCCTTTAGACTAGGCTAGATTCTGCTGGGGCTCCTGCTTGATTATGTGGATGGTCTCCTACCATTCACCCACCAGATCCCGTTTTCTTAACTCTCAAATGGCCAACATTCCAGGGGAGGGCAAAGAAAATGTTGCAAAGATACTCTAAAGCACAGAGGAGCTTGATGTCAATCATTCAAAATGTCAACAACTTGTCCATCAAATGCTTTGAGTCCAGATGTCTTAATGATGAGGCAAGGTGGTAGAAGAGGAGGAAAGAAAAGAAAGCAAATCCTGTACTTCAGATCTCACTATCACATTTGACACCCTGCCCATGCATCCAAAAATCTGCGGGTCGAGAATTGGCCTGTTTACTCACATGAAGATTGTGGCAGAAACCCACAACCCTGAGAAAGCATCATCCTTGAATTGAGGAATGGCCAATGATGACATCCATTCACAGCCTGAATTTATCTGTAAAAGATGGCCAATTGAATTTAATTATGGAAGGATTGATGTTACGAATAGAACTTTTAGAGGTGAAGGATGCAAATGCATGAAAAAGAATTTCCATAATTGTAGATGGGTGATTATTAAAATGCCACCTTTTTCAACCCCTTAAAACTGTATATTGCATGTGCCATCGAATACATATTATAAATTATATTCAAACTAAATTTATATTAAAACTGGAAGAAAAATAGAAGTATTGAATTCTAATCAGTTATCTATATAGTAGTCTACAGAATTACATTTCTGTAGTTGTTTAATAAAAACAAAATCAAAATAAGAGAATGGGCAGAATTTTCCCATTGTGCCTGCCACAGGAATCATACAGGCAGGACATGGGCCATGCAAAGGTCCATTGACCTCAGGCAGGATTTTCTGGCAGTGGGGCAAGCAAGCATGGCTTTGTTTACAGTCCAATCAGTACACAGAAATTCTTTAGCAGTTCATCACTTAAGTTTAAAATGATACATATATTTTCTAACATTTTCAAATGGCATAGAACAAGCCAGGATTTCTCACCCATAAATAAAATCATTTTAACAGAGATAACATATATACAGATAAAATAAATGCATGTTTATATTTAGTATAATGTGATGCTCCCCTAGTATATGCATCCTGTATTATTTGGCAAATGTTCTAATCATGTTCACTGTCATCTAAGTCAAGTTACAGTCTAGCAGCTGTTCAAACATACGATTTATTTGTCTTATTTTCATAGTTTCATATTTCCAACATGAATGAAACACCAGTGTCTGAGGAGGATGCAAAGCCCTGTACACTTCACTAAAATGGCCAGAAGACCTGTAGGGAATAAAGAAGTGATTACACTATGAAAGTTATTGTATTAGCTTACACAAATAGTTTAAGTGGATATATCCTTTTACTTCCTCCAACAAACTTCAAAGCAAATCAGTCCATTCCAAATCCTCTCCTTAGACAATTATCTTGCATGTTGTTTGCCAGTTCTTACTTGACATATTGACTACTTCAGTTAGTTCAGACAAATATTTTAAATGCAAATTATTTAATTGTATTGTGAGACAAGAAGTTCCTTCTTTGTTCAATTTATTCAAGAGATATCCTCTAGGATAGTTTAGACAGTGGGTTCTGAAATACATTATAACGGAAACACAGCAGTAAGTTCTAACAGGAACAGACACAGTAAGAAGCATGAGAGTAAATGCAACTTATTTCCAATTCATCTGTTGCAGATCAAAAAGGTCTGTTATACAGTTTACCACAAATTTGCATATCCTGTTAAACCTTCTGATTCACATGTTTAAAAAAAATGGATAAAGAGGAAGCGTTCCATGTGAACTGATGACCATCAATCCAATCCAAAACTAAACATTAGTATTTGTTTCATGTACAATAGGACTTAATTTGCAATGTCAAAATGACTTCCAGTGCACACATCAAGTTTAAACTAAGATGAACTTCCATTTATTTTGTTTCTCAGAAATATTCCAAAAGCTACAAATACAATTAATTATTTTAAAATATTGCTTTCATGTTGGTGAATGTGGCACCAATTGTGTATGCAGTAAAATTCAACAAATGACCATAAGGCAAACAACTGCCTAAACCTTTTTTGGTAGTGAAGCTAAAAGAATGTTGGCTAGACAACTCATTCATTTATTTGGTTTTATCTTACGCATTTAGTGCTTTTAATATTTGTAAAACTTGAAATGTTTTGTTTGTAAGAACCAATTCAAAGCAGTTCTTGAGTAGATAACTCCAAAATATCCTTTTCCATTTTTAGAAAAAGTATAAGCAACAGCTCTATAAGTACTTCTATGAATTTTCTCCAATGAAGTAATCAACCCACTAACAATTGCATTAATGACTATTGTGAATAGATCATAGAATCATAAAAAGAAGCACACGAGGCCATTCCATCCACCAAGTCTGTAACAGCTCTTCTGAAGAGCAATCCTTTCAGTCCCAAGTGCCTGCTCTTTCTCCATATCTTCTCCTACAAATACTTATTCAATTTCCTTCTAAAATTTATTATTTTATCCACTATCTTATCAAGGTAGTACATTTCACTTGCTAACCATTCATTAAGCAAAAGCCATTTTTCTTATGTTGCTTTTGTTCTTTTGCTAGTCAGCTTACATCTACACTTGAACCCTTCAGCCATTAGAAACAGTTTCTCTTTGTTTACTCCAACTAAACTCTTAATTTTAAATACCTCTATCAAACCTCCATATTCAAAATGTTCAAATAAAATGCAAAATCTCAAAGCTATTAATCACTGCATTATCACAGGAGCTACATGCCAAGTGGTATAGGATAAAAAAAATCAGAGAATTAAGTTTGAGGCTCAAAGAACAGTGTAGGGAGAAAGAGTTTCAATTCGTAGGGCACCAGTACCACTACTGGGGACAGAGGAACCTGTTCCATTTGGGAGAGACTGCGGGTTACAATTAATGTCCTAATGAATTACATAACTAGAACTGTGGTTAAAACAAAATTCGTGAAGGGAGATCTAGAAACCTAAAGAAAATGATGGATATAATGGAATGGCATAGTGATTTTGGGTAAAGCAGAGTGGGACAAGCAAGTGCAGAAGTTTAACAATAATCAATGAATGAAGTCCAAGCAAATAAGCATTTGCAGTAAGATAGATGAATAAGTAGCACAAATAGAGATAAATGTTTTAGATCTAATCACCATTACAGACAGATGGATTTGGTGGGAAGATAAGCATGCAAATAGGTGGCATTGGCCTCAATGCTGATTCCAGAGCCATTTCCAATGAAAGACCCATAACAATCACCGGATCACAGCTGTAGCTGCTAGCTATCCCCTGAAGGAGATGCCCTCTAGGATCAGAGCCGAGCAGCTTTGACTTTTTAAAAAGTAAAAATCAAATTATTTCAGTTTCTCCCTTGCAACATCCATGCTTAGCTTGGTAGTTCCCATCTCAGCCTATGGGAATGCTGATCGCTGAGCACTGGTGAGCATTCATTGGCCTTACAGCATTGGGCCACTCCTGACTGGGTGGTGGGTCCCACATCCAACCTTTGAGTGGCTGGAACATTGAAAATTGCATAGAAAAAAATAAAGTATGCCATACTGGATAGTGTCTGGAACTAACTCCCATTTCCAGTTCCTGACCTCTGAAAGAATTAGAAAATTTCCAGGTACACAACATTTCAAAAAGACACGCAGAGTAGAAAAGAACAAGGAGTAGCCATGATAGTATAGGACGATAGATAGACAGCAGTGAAAAAGGTACTTGGCTCAGTAGCTCAGAAAGTAGAAACAATCTGGGTGGATGTTAAGAATTACAATGGTCAAAAAATGGTGGCTAGAATAGTTTACAGGTCCCCTCACAGTACAATGGAGCATAAAGCAAAAAAAAAATTGGAGCTTGTAACAAAGGTAGGTCGGGGGGGTGGGGGGGGGGGGGGAGATAGTGGAGGGTGGTGGAAATCTTTTGGTCCCTTCACTATTATTGGGATTTCCTAGTGACTGCACCCACTCCTCTGGGTATACCATCACTGGGACCAGTAGATCCTGCTGACCTGGAAAGTTAGAGAATTTTGGACAGGAATAATTGTGATGTTAAATTTATAAAATTATACAATCTTCATGTAGACTAGAACAATCAAATTGACAAAGATGACCTGGAAGATGAGTTTGTAAAATGTTTTCATGACAGTGTCATGGAACAATACGTTATGAAAGGAATTAGGAATAAAGATATTTTTGATCTAATATTTTCTAATGAGACAGTGTTAATTTGTAAATTCAACATAAAAGATCTGCAAGAAAATATTATCAAAACACAATTGAATGAAATATTAAGCTTGAAAGTGACATACTCTAGTCCCAAACAAGAATATTAAACATAAACAAAGTCAACAAAAAAATCATTAATAAACAAAAACAGTACATCCATGGCATGATTAAGGAAGTTAAGAACAGTATTAGGTTAAAAGGCATGGTTTATAATATTATAAAGAACAGTAGTAAGCCCAAGGATTGAGTGTGTTTTAGAAACAAGCAAAGTCCACTAAAAAACTACTAAAACAGGAGTTATTAGAATAAGAGATTAAACTAGCCAGAAACAAAAAAGATTTTAAAGGGTTCCAAGAATACAAACAGGGAGAGAGTAGCTAAAGTAAATGTTGACCCCTTAAGAACAGAGACAGGAGAAATTATCATGAAGAGTGGGAAAATGGCAGAGTTATTCCACAAATATTTTGTATCCTCCTTCATAAGACATAAATTATGTATTCAGAATACAGGTTAACCAGTTGTCTAATAGGATTGAAGAACTTAAAGTAATTTAATATTTGTAGAAAAAGTATTAAATTCCCATGCTTGTATTCTAAAAGAGTTTATGTTCTAAAATAGTTAGTTGTAATGATAATGGTTACTCTGGTTATGATTTTTCAGACTTCCCTAGACTTGAGAATGCTCCTTGTAGACTGTAAGTTAGCAAGTTTAACACTACTATGCAAGAAGAGGGAAAGAGAAACCCAGGAACTATATGCCAGTTCTCCTAATATGAATTGTCAGGAAAAAAACTGTAATTTATTATTTAGATAGTTTTAACAATGCACTTAAAATCATAGTATAAAAAGACAAAATCAATATAGTTTTCCAAAAGACAATACATGTTTGACAACTTTTTTAGTTTTTTTCAGGTTGGTAACCAGTAGGGCAGATAAAGGGGAAGTCAATAATTGGTGTATACTTAGATTTGCAAAAGACATTTGGTAAGCTTTTGGTTAATTAACATTTGGTTAACATTGTTAGAAAGCTATCTTTCAAAACTATACTTCATTATTAAATATGGAAGGACACAGTGTTCTTTAGACACTTGGATTTTTTTAAAGAAGGTCGTAAGTTCACCTTGGATGGTAAACAAGCATACTTTTTCTAAGAAATCACTTGACCAACTTGAGGGGGTAAAGCTGTTTCTTTTGAATTGCAATCATTTTAACTGATGGGGAAGAGACTGCTAATGGCAAAACCTAGTGATTTATGGAAATCACATGATGGAGACAAGTTTTAAGTTTTGGATACGTTGTTTGTGAAATCAGTGTTTTGGGGAATAAACTGAAAAGGGAGTCCTAACTCGTGCTTTCCCTGTCCTGCCTGAAATTCCATGTGTGGTTATCAACCAGCAGCCAGACAATCTATATCTGAGTACAACTTGTCTGCATTGAAACTCTGCAAAACTTAGGAAGAATAATTGATCTAGTTCTATATTCTTCCCTACATCAAAACTCCATTGGTTAAAAAGCTCCTGAAAACTACAGAGGCCATATGAGAAAGCTCCGACTTGACAGCATATAAACCCTGCAAACTTTACTTTTTATTTTACAAAGCTCATCCTCCAGAGCCCATCTCTGCAGAGAACCTATCAGTTTGTCCTTTGTGTGCGCATATGTTTGCATATGCAAAAAATACATTTTTTTTTTGTATTTTTGTACTTTGGGAACATAATTATAGGTGTACAATTCTTGCAATTTGTTTTAAAAATTAAAATTGTGTTTTATAATATGTCAGGGTTTATTAAAATAAACCATGTTAAAGTATCTTTGAAATTGGATCTAGTAGCATGGAAGGCGCAGTAAAATCCTGTTTTTATAAATTGGTCAGGGCCAAGTTCATTTTGTAAAAAGGATTTTCCTTAAAACCATTCGTGTAGTTCATCCTGAGAATTATAATAGAATGCGTGAAGATGTTAACAACATTGGAAAATAAACATGTTGGCTTGTGCTTTTCCTTCATTAACAAATACATAGCCTACTGTGTGTGTAGTGCATAATCTTTATAATAGATTTCATACACTATTGTAGCAGATGGAGGAATCAGAGAACAGCAATATGATTGAACAAAAAGATGGATATATTTCACAGTGTCAGGCCATAGACAAAACAAAGAGGAATCAGCAAATTTCCACAAATGAACACTTTAGCCAAATCAACTGAATAAATAAACCCAAATAACACTCACTCTAACAAGGAAAGCCTATTACAATTGTTCATAAAACAATACATTCAGTACCTGCACATCATTTCTAGACATATACTGTAAAACAATGTAACATTCTTGCACACCATTACACAAACATTTACTATTAAAGTACTTGAAGTTACGTGTTGCCACTCAAGTGGCTGCCTGTTGAGTCACGGAATTGATGTGGCATAGGTGGCAAGCACCACACTGCCAGAGGAAAATCTACAAATGATTATACTGTACTGGAACTTTAATTTATCAAGGCTACAACAAATCTGTTTTGAAATTACAGTATTGTACCTATCACTGACTGGCAGTGAGCAGATGCATCTTTATCCATTATACGTAGCAGTTCCTTCTCCTTACCCTTGTGAGCATGAATGGAGGTCTGAGTGTAGGAGATTAAGTTGCTGTCTGGGGTGTTGGCATCTAGGGGCAACTGAGCATCTTGGATGTTGGTGAAAGAGTGTTATCTAGAAGCTCTCATGAACAGATCGTGCAGTGTTACGTGCTTCATTGATTTACATTTATCATCACAAATTTTACATTCTAATTGGTACATTGACATAACCTCCTGCTGGGAATAATTGGGTCATGATTCAAAGAACTGAATTAGAGTTTTCACAGCATCTAGAGCGTCACTAGATGATTTTCAAGACAGTGCTTCAGTTTCAATATCGTCTGAATCTTCTGCCACTTTTGTAAAGTTGAGAATGGATACAATTATTTCTTCATCAGTCACAGGGATGTCGTCATTGACACTCATCTATTCTTGCAGTGCTTCATCAGAGACATTTCTCATCAATGAAGAGCTCTGCGCTAGTTCTTTGATTGCTCATGTAATTTTCTTTCTTCATTGCAAAACCTTCAAATTCTGCTAGTTTGAAATTAACTTCAAACATAATCATCCACCACAGTCTTCCATCATTTCTGAATGGTTTCTGGAAAAAAGCAATCCCGTGCAGCGGCAAAATCAAACATAGCATCTTTGTTATATCATCAAAGATTTGCGGAAGGCATCAATATCATCAGTCTTGCCTTCTTCAATGATCAGATGTTCCATAAAATTGCTCTGATGCAAGTTCTTCACTGTGCTTGTAACTCCTTGATCCATTGGTTCTATCAAGCTATTAACATTTGGTGGAGGAAAAAGAGCAAAGATATTTCCATTGATCAGCATTTCTTGCATCATGTCCAAAATCACAATGGCTTTGCTACATTCAAGTAAGTCTACCTTCAAGCAAGCATTTTTTGATTTGGCAAACCATATCATGATCAAACCAGTCTTGGCAAATTTCTTGAGTCAACCATGCATTTTTCTTGTGTCAACCATGCATTTTTCTTGTGTTTATACATCACTTATAAATGCTTAATATTTTAATGTGCAAGGATAAGCACACTTTCCAATGATTAGGAGTTTGAGTTGAATCCTACGGCATTTCCAGAAGCATCACTATGGTGCGATCCTTGGTTATCTTAAATCCTGGCACCAGCTATTCATCTCCTGCAGCTAACATAGTATGAGGCAGGTAATGCAAGGAAAGGCCAGTCTCATCTGCATTGAATATTTGTTTGGCTGTTATGTTGTGCTCATGAACAAATATTTGAAAAGTTTGAGCATACTTTTTAGTACTTTCTTCTGCTAGCCCCAGATTTCCTGCACCATCAGATCCACACTGGAAACTAGTGGCAAGTAATTTTAATGAGATTAGCAGCCCAAGATTGAAGTCTTTAGACCTGCTAGCTTCTCCCACCCCGCCACAGTGTTTCACTCCGCTAGGGGTTACAGTAGCTCCTCAATTTCAGGAAACCAGCAGCTCAACTCCGCTGGAATGAAGAGAGGTAAATCGAGGCCCCCCCCAGGAAGTTGGGCAGCAGGAGACAGGTTTCTTCTGGGTATGGACAAGGTGCCATTGGCCAGGGACACCTTAGCATTGCCCATCAGGTGTGGGTAGTGCCAAGGGTGTGGGGACTACAAAGGCAGAGCATAGGGGACAATTGATGGGGGTGCGGGTCCCATTGCCACTCTGCATAGGGGCGGAAGGAGACGGGAAATTGGCAGTGCTGGGGTTGTGGGAGTGGAAGAGAGAATAGGTTGATAGGGCGGGGAATGCTGGAGATCAGGGCGGTCAGGGTGGAAGGGTTTGTGGGATGTGATCAGGCCGGCAAATGATTGAGTTGGCCAGCAAACAGAAAGCTGACAGCGCGGGGCCACTATGCATATACAGAGGCCTGCTGATTTCAGCTTCTCCAACATGAATAGGCTCCACCTTCTGAAACTTAATGATATTCATGCAGCTGGCCTCTGCATTGCACAGAGTGCGGGAGATTCTGAAAACAACAGCATGAATTACTTCAGTTTTCCAAAAAATTTGACATGTAGAATTTTTTTTTTGAGAATTTCACCCACTGTGTTTATCCTTGAATCTACTGAGCTACCTGGCAGTGAATTCATGAGAACTCCTTAATTCCCATTTTCTTAGAAAACTGTTTGGCTTTCCCCATTATCAGAGGTCCAGAGATTGGCTTGGCTTTACGGTATAGTTGTTTGAATCACTAAAATACTACATTGTCTAATTTGAGTTCATTGCTTGCCTTAGTATTTTCTTTTTAAGCCACCTTTACTGGATCTTATTTCTCTGTAGAACTTCATTATTTGCTCCTCTTTCACCTTAAAGTTGCACAAAATGGCGGATCCGATGTCGTATTCTCTAATGAGTTTACTTGCTGTTTCACTTGCATACAAACAACGTAATATTTCCACTTCCTTGCAAATTCCAAGTGAAACTTGTTTCTTTGTAGTTAGCAACGGTAAGGATGTAAAATTTAGAAGTTGTTTTTTTGGAGGCCATTGCAAATAAATATGTTGATTATTGAACAGGGAAATGTCTGTTCAAATGATTTAATGTGCTTGAGAGGAACTGCTAACATGCATAACTGTTGGTTTACAACCCAATCATTTTCATTCTGTAAAACTGTTATTTCTAGTAAAATATTATTACATAAATTTGGGATTTTACTGTAAATAATCTTCCATAATCTAAATTTTAAACTAATGGTGCATCCTATAGAGTAGTAAGGCTAGATAAATTGTGCACTCCTCCCATCCCAATCATATAGACGTACGATAAGAACTCAGAAAGTTAGTGTATTACATTAGCACAAAAAGAAGATTGATTAAAAGACAGGAATCAAAGGCTGGGGATAAATAGTCTAATGATGAGAGGCTGAGCAAAATGAGCCTCTACTCTCTGGACTTTAGAAGAATGAGAAGTGATTTCATTGAAACTTTCAAGATTCTGGAAGGACTTGACAGAATAAAGACTAAGGGCACTCTGTTTGTGAAGTTGCCAGTGAAGCCTCAAGACCTGAAAGTTGCATTCTCACCGGTAAGAACACGGGGAGTGATTTTCTGGCAGATCTGGAGATGCATGTGTCAGCCATTTTGCAGGATCCATGCATGCATTCCCAACATGCGTGCCTCCCAGAGCCGGGATCGTGCTAAGAACCGGCAGGAAGAGAGGCAAGTGATTTAATTTTTTTTTAAATGTATTTTAAATCTATTTTATATGTGATTATCAGGCCCAGTACGGAACTTGCTGAGGTTTAGAGTGGCTCCTCATGTTCGGGGAACTGGCAGGAGACCCCATCAGAATGAAGGACCCCTTAGAGGGTTGGGTAGTGGAGGGTGATGCCCCCAGGGCATGGACACCCTGGCAATGCCAGCTTAAGCCTTTTGCACCGCCTAATGGACAAAATGCCCATGCCAAAAGGTAGCACCACGAGGAAAGGGCCTAGGGGTGGGGGGGTCCTACTGCCACTCTGCATGGGAATTGTTCTGGATTGGAGGGAGCTAGCAATTGGGGTTCGGTGGGGTAGTGTTCTGCTGAGGAGTTTGTCGTCCGTCGGGGTGTCTGCCTCTGAGGGAGGTGGTGGAGGGTGTGGGGAGAGGGAAGGAATTGCCATTGCTGGGTGCGGAGGGCTGGACATCAGTACACTCTGGGACAGAAGTGGGGGGGGTGGTGTAGAGGTAGCACTGTGGGGGTCCAATTGAGCTGGCCAGCAAATGGAAAGACTGACAGATCGGGGCCACTGTGCACGTACAGAGTTCTGAAGCTATCAGACTCTGGTGCAGATAGACCTTCCCTCCCATGGTTTTAATGATATTCACGATTGTGACCTCTGCATTGCACAGAGTGGGGAGATTCAGGTCTGAAGCTGCACTGAGAAAACAGTCGTGATCTAGACTAGTTTTCTTGCCAATTCAGCACTTTGGAAGATGACTTCCCCCATGATTTCAGATCTTCCCTGCTCCTCGCCCACAATGAATGTGAACTTGCTTTATATATATTTCCATTCATTTTAATATTATTAATCCATCCTCTTGCCCGATACTGACTGTCTTTTTATCTATGTCGACTTGATATCATATTAATGCAGTTTACAACAAGTTCAGATGTCCAGAGAGTGTAGGTTCTTCCAACTCAGCCCCTAAGACAATCTACCCATGGGCCAAGTTAGTGAACATTCGCTATACCACCTCCACCAAGGCAAGTATATCCTTAAACATGGAGGCTAAAACACAGCTTGTATTCCCATCCAACTTTGTTCAGTGAGTAAATTTAGATACATTAGTTTGTGTCTCTTTGCCTAAGTTATTAACAAAAATTGTAAATATCTGAAGCTCCAGGACTGATCGTCATGACACTCCACTAGATCTAGCCTACTAATTAAAAAATCTCCAATTATCCCTAGTCTCTGCTTCCTGTCTGTTAAGTAATCTTCTACCCTCACCCCTTGGAGTTCAGCTATTCTGTCCATGATTGGATCAAGCCTGTAATGAAATCTGGAACACTGTGACCCTGGTGGAATCCAAACTATCAGTGAGCAATTTATTGCTGACTAATTGCTGCTCGATAGCACTGTTGACAACCTCTTCCATTATTTTGTGATAACTAAGTGTACATCATTGGGATGGGAGTTACCTGGGATTTGTTATGCTTTCTATGGACAGAACATAGCTATGCAATTTTCCACATTTTCACATCATTGTAGGTTTTCTGGAAGAGCTTGGTTAAGGTCTCTAGAATTGGCTGCATAAGTCTTCAGCACTATTGCTGGATATTGTCAGGACTTATAGACACCGCAGTACTTAATACCTTCAAACATTCCTTGCTATCACGTGGAGTGAATCGAATAGGCTGAAGACTGTCATCTGTGACTTCCCACTGAAGATGGTTGCAAACACTTCAGACTTGTTTTTTGCACTGATATGCTGAATTTTCATGTTATTGAAGTTGGAGATATTTGTGGGGCTTCCTCCTCCAGTTAGTTGTTGAATTATCTCACCATTTATGACGATGTGATGGGACTCGAGAGCTTATATCTGATCCGTTGGTTGTGGAACATTTAACACTGTCTATTGCATGCTGCTTCCATTGCTAGGCAAGCAACTAGTCCTGTGATGCAGATTCAGTAGGTTGTCATCCCGTTTTTAGGTATGCCTGATGCTTCTTGCAGTATGTCCTCCTGCAATTCTTGTTGTACCAGGATTGGTTCCTTTGCTTGATCACGATGTAGAGTGAGGATCTGCCAACCCACAAGATTTCAGATTGTGGTTGAGTACAATTCTGCTGCTGTTGACGAGCAGAAATACCTCATTTGTACCTAGTTTTGAGTTGCTAGATCTTCCCAAATCTATTCCAGTTGGCATGGTGGTCATGCCAGACACAATGATATCTACAACATGAAGGCAAAAGTCAATCACTGGTGGCATATGGTAGGAACTGCAGTGTGAGAGTGTTTACAACCACTGGATGTTTCAAAAGTTTGACTTTCTTGCTATGTCCCAAAGAGTAGGCTACCATATTCCCATTTGGAAACTTGGGAAAATTGGACATTCAAAATCCCTCTTACACAGAATTAGAATTGAACCTTGGGGCCCTATTGAGAACTATGAAACCTATGGTTTCAGTTCTAGTTGGACCACATCTGCGTGAATTGTGAAACATAAGTGGTCAAACTTGAATATTGAACGTTGATTTAATATCCTACAAATTCACTTGATTACATTTGAGGTTCCAGGAAGTCACCTGGAAAAATGCTAAAAGCTTACAGAAGGAATGGGTGACATGAACTTAATGTTTTCTCTTTCCATCCTTCAATGAACAGCAATATCAACTCAATGTACTGTAAGAAATAAAGCTCAACACTAACTACCATTGTTGCAAAAGAATATTTGAGTCGTAGGCATGGAAGAGAGAATCTAAATTCTCTCTAAATTTTCTCTGCAGAAAATGCAGATGTGTGGGATAGAGGGTGATTTAGCTAATTGGGTTAGGAATTGGCGAGCAGATAGAAGACAGAGGGTGGTGGTTGATGGGAGATATTCATCGTGGAGTTCGGTGACAAGTGGTGTACCTCAGGGGTCTGTTTTGGGGCCCTGCTGTTTGTAATTTTTATAAATGATCTGGATGAGGGTATTGAAGGATGGATTAGTAAATTTGCAGCTGACACTAAAGTCGGTGGAGTGGTAGATAGTGAAGAGGGGTGTTATAGTTTGCAGAGGGATTTGGACAAGTTGCAGAGCTGGGCCGAGAGGTGGCAAATGGAGTTTAATGTGGAAAAGTGTGAGGCAATGCACTATGGCAGAAATAATAAATGTGTAGAGTATAGGGCAAATGGTAGGATTCTTAGTAGTCTAGATGAACAGAGGGATCTGGTGTGTATGTGCATAGATCCCTGAAAGTAGGCAGTCAGGTCGAGAAGGTTGTTAGGAAGGCATATGGAGTCTTGGCTTTTATTGGTAGAGGGATTGAATTTCGGAGCCGCAACGTCACGTTGCAACTGTACAAAACTCTGGTGCGGCCGCACTTGGAGTATTGTGTGCCATTCTGGTCCCCACATTATAAGAAAGATGTGGAGGCATTGGAGAGGGTACAGAGGAGGTTTACCAGGATGTTGCCTGGTATGGAGGGCAGGTCTTCTGAAGAGAGGCGGAGGGATTTGAGGTTGTTTTCGTTAGAAAGGAGGCGGCTAAGAGGGGACCTCATCGAAACATATAAGATGATTAGAGGTTTAGATAGGGTGGACAGTGATAGCCTTTTTCCTAGGATGGAGAAAGCTAGCACGAGGGGACACAGCTTTAAAATTAAGGGGTGATAGTTATAGGACGGATATCAGAGGTAGGTTCTTTACCCAAAGGGTGGTTCGGGAGTGGAATGCCCTGCCTGCAGCTGTTGTAGATGCGCCAAGTTTGGTGGCGTTAAAGAGGTTAGTTGATAAGTATATGGAAGAGAAGGGAATGGTTTAGTTTGGAGGGGCATTGCTTTTTATATTGGTCAGCGCAACATCGAAGGCCGAAGGGCCTGTTCTGTGCTGTAATGTTCTATGTTCTAAATGCAGCTGAATGTCAGTTTCACTGGCACTCAATGACTTCCCAAAAATCTCACAGATGTCTCAAGAGACATGGTGCAGTGGAAAATGGCAAACTGCAGATCAATCTCATCAGCGGAATGATGACACAGTCAATATGCTTATTTGACTGTATCCTGCCAAAGTCCAAAATGAAAATCAAGGGTCCCATCTCATTATGCAGTTGGATGGAAACTATTTTGCAAAACATCAAACATTCTCTTAGAGCTCCAAGACAACATTCACAACTTTGCAGCTAGGGAGTCAAAAGGGCAAGTCTTGATCCGGTTTGGGTCCATTACAGAAGTGACCTGTAAGGAAGCCAGGCTTGGCCACAGAAGAGTACGACTATAAGACTGAAATCATGCAATGCTGTTTCAGTTCTTTATCTTTGATTGGACAAGATTGCTTTTATCATCAGGAATCTACAACCAATCATCCTTTCTTTTGCAGATAATTTCTTCTCTTTCACTGTGAAGACAGAGGACACTGAGGGTGCACCCAATACTTTGCAAATCAGGTCATACCATATTATTAGTATATGACAGAATGATTCCATTCACTGATGAGGTGATTCTGTAGCAGAAACTGCAAATAAGTTGTTATCCTCCCAGCTTTCTGTTTTCTTGATTGCATTCTGTTTCCCAGGTATTATGGAGAGCAATTCTTCCAAAAATATATTTTCTAAGTGTCAAATTCGCATAACAACTGGATTAAGTCATGCTGATTTTTCAGCGTGAGTTTCAAAATGAATCTCCCACACTTTGCACTGCAGAGTGTGTCAGCACGAATCCTATTGAAAATCAATGGGCTGAAAATCTCCAGCTATTCCTGCTGGAGAGGCCAGCAGCATAACATGGAGCAGGCCACTATGCATGCGCCAATCTGTCATAGCAGTGATCAATGTACTCGCAATA
Organism: Sphyrna mokarran; assembly: GCA_024679065.1. Classification (NCBI taxonomy): domain Eukaryota; kingdom Metazoa; phylum Chordata; class Chondrichthyes; order Carcharhiniformes; family Carcharhinidae; genus Sphyrna; species Sphyrna mokarran. The sequence continues at coordinate 40,574,681 of JAGIQG010000004.1, forward strand.
AACCCACACTGCTGGCCTCCCAATCACTGGCCAGCCCTGCAATCCCTGAATTGCCAGCTGTGTGATTTCCTCAAGCTGTGTCCAGGCCAGCCTCATCCACCCCACTAACACCTACCCGTCCTCCCCCCACTCCCCACGCACAGCCCTGATCGCTGCCTCCATCCTTCTGTCACTCAGCCCGAATGCAATGGGACTCTCCCCCATCCCTATTAGGTTCTGCTCTCTTGGCATTGGCAGCCTGGTGGACAATGCCAATGTGCTCCCTGGGCATTGGCACTTTGCCCCCTGGGCAGTGCCAGGGGTCCCAGGCTCTCAATGCCCAAGGGGCGCCGCCATCCCAGCATCCACTTTCTGGGGGCCTCAATTCCTCCCCTGCCCCCACTGCAGTGATGTCAAGCCATCAGTTCCTCACAAGTAGGGACTATACTAAACCCCGCAGGAGTTAACCCCTTCTGGTGGGGGTGGGGGGGAGGAGGGAGACATGCTAGCTTGCCACGAGACTTCAGTCCAGGGCCCACTAATGCTGCTCAAAATATATGATAATAAGGATTACCATGAATTTATTCAGCTCCATGCCACAAATCGACACAGAGCTGATGGTGCTGGAAATTCACAGAGGCCAGCGAGGAGACCTCAAAATATCTTCTGCTTAAGTCTCCTGGGCTGCTGGGCTACAAAAGCAGCACAGTGGGATGGGAGAATTGCCGCATAGATATCTGGTACAGAGGAATCTGACCTGATTCTCTATTTTCAGTGATGACAATGCCACTGTTAATCTTTTGGGTCTTTTTCCATCTTTATATTTTAGTACATTTTGTCTCTCTTAGCTTGGGCTACTTTCAAGGGAATGTTTTAACTTTCTATCCATTCAAAATTCCAGTCAGATTTTTCAGTAATATAGCTGGTTAAACAAAGAGCAAAATCTTTCATTCGTTGGTTATAGCTAATGAATTATTTTTTGCTTCCACAAAATTGCAATTACATCTTCAAAAACAACTGAAACATCAACTCTTACTCAAAGCTTAAAATATTGACCAAATAAATAATGGAATCACAAACAATCCAAAAGTAATGTTTACAGGAGAATATCTTTGATCTAATATACCATTACAATGCATGGAATTTCTAACTAACCCAATCCTATATAAATGATTTTTAAATAAAATAGCTTACATTTTCATTGCAGAGATGGTAATCTGACAGAGTAATTATCCACCTGTTATGGAATCCACCACATACTCAAATATATGGTTAACAAGCTGCTTCATAGCGTCTGGGACCTAGGTTCAATTCCAGCCTTGGGTGACTGTCTATGTGGAGTCTGCATGTTCTCCCCATGTCTGTGTTGGTTTCCTCCCACAGTCTAAAGAAGTGTAAGTTAGATGGTTGGTCATGCGAAATTGCCCGAGTGTCCCAAGGTGTGGAGGTTAAGGGATTAGTGAGGTAAATACATGGGGTTATGGGAATAGACCTAGATCAGATGCATTGTTGGAGAGCTGATGAAGACATGATGGTCCGAACTGTCTTTCTGCATTGTAGGGATTCTATGAATATACTCAATGACTGATTATCCACAGCTCTCTCAGTTAGAAATTCCATAGATTTATAACCATCATGAATGAAAAACATTCTAATCACAATTCCAAATAGCTGGCCCATTATCCTACAACTGTAAATCCTTATTCAAGGCTCCCAAGTCAGGGCAAACATTCTTCCAGTATCTACCCTATGAAGCCTTTTAAGAATCCTTTATGTTTCATTAAAATTTACAGCACAGAACCCAACTTGTCCATACTACTTATTAAGATCCCAGCTTAATATTGAGCAAATCAGATCAGTGAAATCTGGCTTGATCAATCCTAACCTTTTTTTTTAAGAAACCATGGAGGAAAGTTACTGAACAAATTCACAGAAGTCTGCCAATGAACTTTTAATACACAGAATAAAATATTTATTGAACAAGAAAAATGAATTACATCACAGCAAAAAAAATGTTGGAAAGATGTCAATACAAACAAAACAAAATTGAATCAAATATTCATCATTCATTCACCTCAGCTATAAACAAACTCAAAGATAAAAGAATTTACCGTATCTATCTTAGACTCGAACATTCAGGGCAACTATGCAATATATGTGAACCAAATGGTGAACTCTGGTCAGACTCTCCATATCCCAAATTACGTGACATATGCAATCATATGTCTTTCTCATGATAGTTTTCAATCACACATTTGATGAACTTCCCTTAGAATTTTCCCTAAATGTTGCTTCCATTTGGCTTCAATAAGAATCCACCTCCAGGGTTTCAATCTTGCCTTCCAAATATTCTTTCTTCTGGATCTCCATTTTCATTCAAACTTCACCATCTAAGAACAATTTCAGATCTTCAGTCGAGCCAAGCAGAGCACTTCTTTTCCAAAACATCTGCAGTAAAGAATCACCAACCTTCAGCTGCCTCCTTAGAACTTCAGGTCTTTTCACAAATCCACTTTGCTTCTACTCTGCTCCCTTCACCTCTTTTTTAAGATGGAATCTTTTCATTGTTCTTGCAATTATCTTGACTCATAGAATCATAGAAACACTACATTGCAGAAAGAGGCCCTTCGAGTCTGCACCAACCGCAATCTCACCCAGGCCCTAACCCCATATCCCTATATGTTTACCTGCTAATCCCACTAACCTATGCATCTCAGGATATTAAGGGGCAATTTCAGCACGGCCAATCAACCTAACCCACATATCTTTGGACTGTGGGAGACAACTGGAGCACCCAGAGGAAACCCACGCAGTCACAAGGAGAATGCAACTCCAAACAAACTCCACACAAACAGTGACCCAAGCTGGGAATCAAAACCAAGTCCCTCAATGGGATCCATTTCTCATTCCCGTCAATGTTCCTGCCTAAAACTTTCAGTGGGACCTCCTTATGTCCTACTTGCCATCTTATGACCTTCTTTGTGGTTTGGGACTTTGTCCCTGTCCCCATCTATTATTCAACTTTCTGGGATACTCTCTCCAGATTGGTGCTCTGTTTTGGGTCATCTGACCTACAGTTTTGCCTTGTTTCACTTCTTTTCTTGCAGCAAAGACACTTGGTTCCCATTCTAACGAATGTAAGAATGACTAACTATGTCTGTCTGACACTTCTCTGGTTGGTGCATGTGGAAAGGCCTGAACCCAAAGTACATATGCAGCCAATTTCTGACCAGTTCATGTGCAAAGGTCCTACAGGTAAGTTTTTTTTTTCCTCTTCAGTTTTATCATGTAGTAATTATACTCTACACAAGTTTTCTACTTCAATATTTCATCTTACTGTATCAACATATCCTTCTATTCCTAACTTTGGGCTCCTTGCAAGTAGAAACATCAGTACTTTACCCCATCAATGTTCTATCAGGTTATCCCTCAGCTTTCTCTTTTAAGAACCCCAGTCTGTTTCAATGAAATCACTTTTCATTCTTAGCCTACTGAATTTCTATTCAAAGGATAAATCTCTCATCTCAGTAATTGATCTAGTAAACCTTATTTCATGCTTCTAAGCATACGCTTCCTTAGTTAAGAAAGCCAAAACTGGACATTCCAGTTTTGATCTCATCCAATCCCTTTGTATTTAAAATTAACACATTTTCTAATTACTTGCTGTACCTGCATATTAACTTTCAGTAATTTAGATACAAATCACTCTAATTTCTAATCTCTGACCATTTAAAAAATATTCTGGTTTATTTCTCCAACGAGTGGATAACTTCACACCTCTCCATGTTATATTCCAAGTGCAATGTTCTTGCCCAATTTCCTACCCTTTGCAGCCTCTTTACATCTCATGTACAGCTTACTGTCCCACCTAAGTTTGTATCATCAACAAATTTGGATCCATTACACTTGGTCCTCTCAAAGTTTTGATACCAATTGCAAATGTCTGTGGCAAAGTAATGATCCTTGCGATGCCCAACTATTTAGCAAAAATTGATTAGTGAACAGAAAACACAGAGTAGGAATAAATGAATTAATCTTCAGTCCATGTTGATGTACTACCCCCAATCTCATGAATCCTGATATTCTGTCATAACTTCTCATGTGGCACTTTATCAAATGCTTTTTGAAAGTTACATTACACTGATGTTGACAGATTTTCAAAAACAATTTCCCTTTCACAAATCCATATTGACTCTTCCCATTCGTATTATGATTTTCCATGCCCCCTGGATGGAGATAACAATATCTCCAGTAATAGATTCTAGCATTTTTCTTACTACGGTTATCAAGCTAACAAACTTATCGTTTTTGATCTTCCTCCTTTCTTACATTTACAGCCTTACAATCCATGGGGCTGGTCTAACAGTCTAGAGAATTCTGCAAGATCAAAATCAATGCATCCACAATCTTTGTAACTATCTCTTTTGAAACCCTAGGATGCAGACCAGCAGGTCCAGGGGATTTGTCAACTTAAGTCCCATTAATTACTCCAATCTTATTTATTTACAAATAATAACTTCCCTAAATCCTTATTTTTACCAGACCCTTAGTTCACTATTATTTCAGGAATTGTTTTGCCTTCTGCCAAGACAGAAATAATGTTTTCATTAAATATCTCTGCCATTCCTTTACTCCATTATAATTTCTCTGGTCTCTGTTTCTAAAATAGAAATATTTAATTTCCTTAATCTTATCCTCTCTATGTATCTGTAGAAGATTTTACGATCTATTTTTATGTCTTTTTGTAATTTACTTGCATATTTTCTTTTCTCTTTGAATATTAATTTTGGGTATTCTTTGCCAAGTTCTAAAACATTCCAATCTTCAGGTAATTCTCTCTGGCAACATTAAAAGCATCTTCCTTTAATCTAGTGTTCTCTCTAACTTCTCTTCGTACCCATGTTTGAACTAGTTTTCTAATTGATGTTTCATTTTAGTTGACTGGTATAGCATTTGAGCAGGCATTTACTGACCTTCATTACTAGTGTGAGATCACTGAATTTTCTTTGGCTCTGCATCCAGGTCTTCAGGATGACACTTCTGCAGCGAACTGTTCTCAATGCCTTGAGGTTTTGGCCCCCTGTGGATCAACAAAATCATTACTCCCCTATGTCTCCTCAACCAAGGTCTCCAGTGCAGCATTAGAAAATACAAAAACTCTTCTCTGCATATTGTGCCGTCAGTTAGAGTTCTAGCTCACATTCTCTTCCACAAGTTCCACCTCCTCCAGCCAGATAGTGCTACCCTTTTAAAAGATGCAAGCTAGCTAATCTCTCACTATTTTGCATCACTGCTCAGGCATACAGTCACTTAGCAGCACATTTAGTGCTGACTGCTTGCAAAAATCATTTAAGTGAGCAGGCAGCTTTAGATTGCATGCTACCTCCTTTACAAGAAACAAATGCGGTTTCATTGACCATCATAATCTCTGACCATTTCAGATCTTATTGAATTCTCCAATCAATGCATTTTAAAAGCTATGCAATAGTTTATGGCATTAGAGTGTTAGCTTTTTTAAAAAAACTGCTGCTGTATTCATCATGACTAAGGATGTCAGTGCTTGTGTTGGCATCGAGCACTCCTAGATTAACACAGCACAACTGAATGGAAAAGACCCCCTCCCCTGTGATTTTCGGTTTTCCATTCTGACACTGTCTTTATTTTGCATACATTTTTATTCATTCATATCTAGCAGCATTTATTGCCCACTGCTAATTGCCCTCAAGATGATGGTGGTGTTGGTGGTGGTGAGCTGATTTCATGAACCGCTGAATTCATGTAGTGTAATACACTCAGTGTTGCTGGGAATAAAGTTACAAGATTTTGACCTAGTCACAGTGAAAGGAATGGTGACAGTGTTCCAGGTCAGGATGATGCATGGCATGAAGAGGAAACTGCAGGTGGTGGTGTTCCCATGCAACTGTTACTCTTGTCTTCCTTAGTGGTAAAAGTTGCAGGTTTGGAAAGTACTATTGAATGTTCGAGCCCCTTAAGCTCAGGCATTTCCGTAATGCCGATTTGGTATCTTCAAACTTTGACTCTAGTTATCGTTACGAGCTTGTTTTGACCCCTTGCCACAACTTCAGTAGGAGTTTGGCAGAAATCCTGCCAGCATGACTTCATCTTTCAACAAATCGAAAAAGAGGATCCACTACATTAAGATATGTTTTCATAGTAGAATGGTTTTATGTATCATTTTCTCAACAAAATCCAAATCAATCTTTGTTAATAGAGGTCAGGTAGTTAATTTTCAATTTTCCAGTTATTTAATTTACATTTTTACGTTACCTCGATTGGAGCACTTAATTCATCATCCATGGTAAGCTATCATGCAAGAATGTGAAAAACACCACATTAATGTTTCAACAATTACTGTGAGATTGCAGCATGCATACTGCTAAAACAGTTCAACAGTCAGGATTATTTCAGGCATTGAATTATTCCATTATTATTCTAATAGCAACCAATTTCTTGCCTTTTGTGTTTTACCAACTAAAAACAAAGGTGAGGCCCAATAAATTGCAAGAATAAATAGCAATTATATTGAAGCACAGCACATCTTTATAAAATTAAGCATGTTTGCCCTTGTTAAGAAATCTGTAACACAATATTACTCTCAGATCTATCAATTTTGTGGACACCATTTAAAAATTATTTCAGCAAAGAAACCACAGAATTATCCTGTGCATCATTTGTTAGGCAAAACATTTTAAAACCTTCAGATAAAATTGACAAGATCATAAATTAACTGCTATCAATGAAAAATACAAAACAGGAACATAAATTACAGTCAAAATGTTTAGCTTATAATTTTTGTTTTGTATTTCAATTAGTAAAAAGATAAACTGATATTAGTAATTAAATCTGCCTGCAGGCAACTATCTCCTCCCCTTTTAGGTCCAATAGCCAGTATATCCAAATAGTTGGGAGAACTCTAATAAATAAATTGTGTTGTATTATATCTGAAATTGTTTTCGTAATGATTATGAACATAATTTTGCATGAGACAATGCATAATATTTCTAACTGTTAGTTTTGGATACGGACTGTGGTATTTGCTACCAATACAAAGCTTTAAAAAAGTCAGTGAGAGCAATGCAATAAGCTTGTCAATCAAAGGTATCATTCATCCATTGCAACAACTGTAGAGACTGTGGTCACACAGATAGCACTGGGCTGCAAGATGGAAATCAAACTGCCTCCAATGAAGTTGTCAGTGGAACAATTTGTCTTGGACATGTGCTCTTTCAGTTTGAGAAAAACCTAATTGACACAGCTGCTTACATGTCTGCTTTAGACTTGCAGGCCATTGCTTTTGGTCCCTGCTCCAAACTCCATTCACCAACTATCAACTCCAATCTCTCCTTTGTTTGTAACCTTAGTGTCATAGTTGACTCTTAGTTGAGCTTTAGATCACATATCATCCTCATGAAACTGGCTTTCTATAACACTGGGCCTATTTTACTGTTTTGACTTAAAGTACTGGGCTGACTTGGAGTGTTTCAGATCTGACTTTTAGACCTGTTCTCAGGTGCCCTATACGCACTCTGTCTGAAAAAATAGCAGCAATTCTGAATCCTGCTGCAGAAGCTTGTGACCGAGGCTTTCATACCCAAAATCCTAATCCTAACCCTATATTGCGCCCGATAATGCCTCCTCCTGGCTTCCACAGATATTGCCCCACCCCACAACATAACTGACCCCCCCCCCCCATCCCTTCATCTGCTGCTACCCAGAACGATCGTGAGCTCTTGCCCTCTTCCCCTGCCATCAATCACGTGCAAAGTGGCAGCAGCCCCCTATCCCCACCCTCTGCCCCTCCCCCAGAGAGCTATCTGACACACATCCTTCCCCCTCCATCAGACAGCCAGCTGACCTGCCTCAGCCCCCCACAAACGATCTGACAGAGATCCATATGATATAGAAAATGGGAGACCAACCAGGAATGGAGGGGTATAGAAAACTGATTTAAAATAGGGATCATGAGCCTTGGGAAGTGTGTAAATAGATGATGATATTTATGTACTTGTTTTTATCCTACAGGTGCTTAAAATATATTTTAAGTCTGAACTTACTTCCTCAGAAGCTGGAGTGCCCGAATCGGATCTTTATCGACCATGTCTGTTTCGCACTGAATCTGGATGGGTGAACGTGGTGACCAAGGAAGAAGTGCCAGTAATTTTGGGCATGCAACCTATTAAGTCAATGTAAATGCATTTAAATTGACGTCACGTCTGTTTTGGGCACAGTCCCCATGGCAGCCATTTCGGTGATTGGTAAAGGGGGAACACATGTGGAAGTCAGCTTGGATTGCACTACTTGTCTCACACCTGATCTTCTAAACTTTTTACACTCGAAAACAGGAGCAACTTGATGGTAATATTGGGCCCGTAGACTTCACCCTGTCTCAGCTCATCTTCTGCCGAAGCCTTTATTTGAGCCTTTATTACTTCCAGACTGGATTATTCCAATACATTCAAAGAACAAAGAGCAAAGAGCAAAACAGCATGGGAAACAGGCCCTTCGGCCCAACGAGCCCGTGCCGCCACCCCGATGTTCCCACCTCTACCCGCGATCCCTGTCCATGTTTATAGATCTATGGATTAAAAACCAAATTTGAGACAATTTAGGGAGAATTTGTTTTGCCAGTCAGCCTAAGAGCACATCTTTGGGATGTGGGAGGAAACCGGAGCGCCCGGAGAAAACTCACGCAAGTACGGGGAGAATGCGCAAACTCCCACAGACACAGGCCCAAATCCATGTATCTGCACAGCACAGCGATAGTCACTGAGCTGTCGCGTTGCCCATCAAATGGTCCAGGTCAAGCGTACACTAACGACGTGAAGCACTAGGATACTCTCGAAAAAGATCCAAGAGCAGCCCTCTCACTACTCATCGCGTGTATGCCCCTCGTTAGACAACAAGGTGGACCAAAGCACCTGTAGGATAAAAACAAGTACATCAATATCATCATCTATTTACACACTTCCCAAGGCTCATGATCCCTATTTTAAATCAGTTTTCTATACCCCTCCATTCCTGGTTGGTCTTTCATTTTCTATATCATGAACTTAAGTCATCCAAAATACTGATGTGCGTATTTTAACTTTCACCAAGTCTTGTTCACCTATCAGCTCTGAGCTTGCTGACCAACATTGGCTCCTAATTAAATGCTGTCTTGATTTTAAAATTTTTATCCTTGATTTTAAATCCCTCTAAGGCTTCTCTCTGTCTTTGCAATCTCACAATTTTCTGAAATATCTGTACCCATCCAATTTTGGTTCCTTGTGAATTCCCAATTTTAATTGCTTCACCATGAGTGGCGTTGCCTTCAGTTGCCTAAATTCTAAAATTTGAAACTTTTATTCCTTACCTCTTTCTCTAGCTACCTTGCTTTCCAACTTTGAGACACTTGGTTTTTTAAAACTTACCCCTTTGATCAAGCTCATGGTAATCTGACCCAATGGCAGAATTTTCTGGCCATTCCCACTGGCAGAATTTTCCAGGGTGAACTCCTACCACAAGTTCCTGGCAGAAGCCGGTGCATAAAATAGGAAACCCCATTGACACTGTCATATTTTGTTTTGTAATGCTCCTGTGAAGTGCCTTGAAATATTCTACCGGTGCTGTATAAATATAAGCTGCTGTTGCATTAAAATATTAGCAGTGTTCTGCTCTGACACCTTTGTTATTTTTTGTTAATCTCTTACTGAATCTCTGATACTTGCAATTTACTTTGAATTGTTTTACTTTTCACTTCATTTATTTGTGTCACTATCTACTTCACCCTGTTGTCTCTCTTAAGTTCTCAGTTGTTCTCGAGTTGTCCTTTTTTCTATTGCAGTGATCTTGGTGTATTATAGCAGTAACTCAAAGTGCCTCACTGGCTGCAAAATGTTTAGGATGTCCTGAAGTCACGAAAAGTACTATATACACACTCTCTGCTGACTGCATCTTTCTTTTTCAGCTATTTGCAACAGCTGCATTTTGTCCAGTGATTTCTAGAGGCATCAGAGCCACAGAAGCCAGAATAATTGATTTGGCAAATGAAAAGCAAAAGGAGGGAATGAGTAGGAGAGCAGCAAGCAGCTGGAGTCAGCACTACGGGAGCTTCATGAGATAAGAGGTGAATGGACTCACTCACACACACACACACACACACACACACACACACACACACACGTGTGGAACTAAAGATACAATTACAAGTGGAAAATTGCAGCAGGTTTGACAGCATCTGTGGAGACAGAACAGGACTAATGTTTCACCCAGTTCTGACGAAGTTATAGAACATAGAACATTACAGCACAGAACAGGCCCTTCGGCCTTCGATGTTGCGCCGACCAAAATAAAAAGCAATGCCCCTCCAAACTAAACCATTCCCTTCTCTTCCTATACTTATCAACTAACCTTAAACGCCACCAAACTTGGCGCATCTACAACTGCTGCGGCAGGGCATTCCACTCCTGAACCACCCTTTGGGTAAAGAACCTACCTCTGATATCCGTCCTATAACTATCACCCCTTAATTTAAAGCTGTGTCCCCTCGTGCTAGCTTTCTCCATCCTAGGAAAAAGGCTATCACTGTCCACCCTATCTAAACCTCTAATCATCTTATATGCTTCGATTAGGTCCCCTCTTAGTCGCCTCCTTTCTAACGAAAGCAACCTCAAATCCCTCAGCCTCTCTTCATAAGACCTGCCCTCCATACCAGCAACATCTTGGTAAACCTCCTCTGTACCCTCTCCAATGCCTCCACATCTTTCTTATAATGTGGGGACCAGAATGGCACACAATACTCCAAGTGCGGCCACACTAGAGTTTTGTACAGTTGCAACATGATGTTGCGGCTCCGAAATTCAATCCCCCTACCAATAAAAGCTAAGACTCCATATGCCTTCTTAACAACCTTCTCACTTGACTGCCTACTTTCAGAGATCTATACACATATACACAAAGATCCCTCTGTTCATCAACACTATTAAGAATCCTACCATTAGCCCTATACTCCACACATTTATTATTCCTGCCATAGTGCATTACCTCACACTTTTCCACATTAAACTCCATTTGCCACCTCTCGGCCCAGCCCTGCAACTTGTCCAAGTCTCTCTGCAAACTATAACACCCCTCTTCACTATCTACCACTCCACCGACTTTAGTGTCATCTGCAAATTTACTAATCCATCCTTCAATACCCTCATCCAGATCATTTATAAAAATTACAAACAGCAGGGGCCCCAAAACAGACCCCCGAGGTACACCACTTGTCACCGAACTCCACGATGAATATCTCCCATCAACCACCACCCTCTGTCTTCTATCTGCTAGCCAATTCCTAATCCAATTAGCTAAATCACCCTCTATCCCATACATCTGCATTTTCTGCAGAAGTCTTCCATGGGACACCTTATCAAACGCCTTACTAAAGTCCATATATACCACATCAACCGCCTTACCCCCATCCACCTCTTTGGTCACTTTTTCAAAAAACTCAATAAGGTTAGTAAGGCACGACCTACCCTTACAAAACCATGCTGACTATCCCCAATCAATTCATTTCTCTCTAAATAACTATAAATCCTATCCCTAATAATTCTCTCCAATACTTTGCCCACAACAGAAGTAAGACTCACTGGCCTATAATTCCCTGGAAGGTCTCTCTTCCCTTCTTGAACAATGGGACCACATTCGCTATCCTCCAGTCCTCCGGAACCACACCCGTAACCAACGACGACCTGAAGATCAGAGCCAGAGGCTCTGCAATCTCCTCTCTTGCCTCCCAGAGAATCCTAGGGTAAATCCCGTCCGGCCCAGGGGACTTATCCAACTTCAAACCCTCGAGAATATCTAGTACATCCTCCCTATCTACTTCAATACTTTCCAGTTTGCTACCCTGTACCTCAGTGTTCTCCATAACTACATTTACATCACCCTGCGTGAATACCGAAGAGAAATATTTATTCAGTGCCTCTCCAATCTCTTCAGGCTCCACGCACAACTTCCCACTGCTGTCTATGACTGGCCCTAATCTTGTCCTAACCAATCTTCTATTCTTAACATATCTAAAGAAAGCTTTAGGGTTCTCCTTAATCCTATCAGCCAAAGTCTTCTCGTGTCCCCTCTTAGCTCTCCTCAATTCACTCTTTAGCTCCCTCCTGGCTAATCTATAGCTATAGTCATCCAGACTTCAAACGTTAACCCCTGTTCTCTCTCAGCATTTACTGTCAAACTTGCTGAGATTTTCCAGCATTTTCTATTTTTGTCTGAAATTATTTCAGTCTCTTTCATAGTAGTCTTATAGTTTCTTAGCTGCAGCTAGATAAAATGAGAGGATTCTCAGTAAGCTGCAAGAGTTCTTGTATATGAATTGTCAGGAGGTCAGCTCTCTGGTGAACTTGAAGATTTGATTTATTGTCACGTGTTAGTATACAGCGAAAAGTATTGTTTCTTGTGTGCTGTATAGGTAAAGAACACTGCATATAGAGAAGGAAAAGAGGGGGTGCAGAATGTAGCTACGGTGCATTGAAAGAGAAGGTAGGTCCTTTCAAAAGTCTGATGAAGAAATAGGGAAGAAGCTGTTCTTGGGTTGGTTGATATATGGCCTCAGGCCTTTTTATCCTTCTCCTGACAGAAGAATGTAGAAGAGAATACGCTTGGGAATTCTGGGGTCCTTAATTATGCTGGCTACTTTTCTGAGGCAGCTGGAATTGTAGACAGAGTCAATGGACAGAAGGCTGGTTTGCATGATGGACTGGCCTTTCTTCATGACCCTTTGTAGTTTCTTGTAATCTTGGACAGAGCAGATATCATACCAAACTGTGATAAAATCAGAAAGATGGTGCATGCTGGGGAAGAATCCTTCTTTCACTTTTAAGGTATATCTTGGCTGCACAATTGGCATGCAACTGGTTCAGTGGTTTTCAAATGATGTATGAGGTGGTTTTTCTCTGAGCTAGAATAGCTTCTATTCCAACTTTTTAAACACAGGTACAAACACAGCTGTCTTAACCATTCTGACTTAAACAAATCCAAAGACCTTTTCTAAATAAGGCAGAGATTGGGCCAATACACATTCTGTGTTGAGGCCTTTCATACTTTTGAGAATTTTGAAATGAGAATCATTTAGTACAATGCAAGGTCAATTAGACTCTTCACATGTGTTTAACATCCAACTAGTATCAACATCTCTGTTGTCCACGGTGTGACAAAAAAATTCAATTGGTTTCACAGTCCTGGTTGCTTACAGTTCATCTTTAACGAAAAGTCATGCAAATTTCGCAAATGGTTGGGATTGTTTATACTTGAATGAGGTATTTGCTTGATTTTCAGGTCTTGTGTAGAGCCAATATTGCCAAAGTCACATGAGTGTTGTCAGCCATCTTAAAAACTGTTGCCCATTTTAAAAAAAATACAGCTTTAAATTTTGTAATATCTGCATGCCTATGTTGAGTATGATAAAGCCCAGAGGTACTGGTGAATGTGGTGCTAGCTAACGTAGAAAAAAGAACCTGTCGGGAATCAGGGTTACTGACTTTGCTGATGGAAGGAGAAAGTTGTAAACATCGAAAAGAAGTTGGTAGATTTTGTGATTTGTTTTGTGAGTTTTATTGATTTTTTTATGCATTAGCAATATAGCATTTCCACATCTGGGTCAGAAATTTGTAGATTCAGAGTCACAGAATTATTTATGGAATGGGAATTGTTTGGGGGTGGGGTTGGGGGTCACATGGCCCATCAAGTCTACCCCAGTTCTCAGTTGAATAATCCACTCTACCACATTCCCCTATTCTATCACCTTAGATCAGCAAGTATATTTCCTTCAAGCGCACATCCAATTTCATTTTGAAATGATTGATTGTCTCTACTTCCACAACTCTTACAGAGAGTCTTACTTTCTCTTTAATTCATTCGTACGAGATGGGCATTCTTTGCAAGGCTAGCACTTACTGATAATGCTTAATTATCTCAGAGAAGGTGGCAGTCACTGTTGTTGCGTGGCGAAAGTATTTCCAGCAATGATGTTAAATACGGAGTTCCAGGATTTGTGACAACAGAGGATAGATGTTGTTCCCAGTCTGGATGGTGAGGAAATTTGCAGGAAGTAGGATTCCAATGCACCTGTTGTTTTTGTACATCTAGATGGAATAGGCCACAGATCTGAGATGTGCTGTTGAAGATTTTGTGAGTTACTGCAGTACACCTTATAGATAGTACACACTGCAGTCATGATGTACTGGCAATGGAGGTAGTGAATCTTTAAACCACTATAGTGGATAGTGTGTCAAATTAAGTGGGTTACTTTGTTTTGGATGGTGTTAACTTCTTTAATGTTGAAGCAGTATTCATGCAGGAACGTAGGAAGTATCCCGTCACATTACTGACTTGTTCCCCATATTGATATGGCTTTGGAGAATCAGGAGATGATTCACCTATCAGAGATAGGATAAGAGACCATAATCTATGGTTCCAAGATATAAAGACATAACCTAGAATGTTAAGTATCAAAGGAGGGTGCATCATTGGAAATGTTATCTCTTGGATGAGACACGAAACTAAGGACTTTGTTGCCTATCATGGTGACCACGAAAGATCCCAAGTACCAAAGAAAAGCAATTTTCCCAGTTTGCTAGCCAATATAGCAAACAATACCATCAAAAATAGTCAAAACTGGTCATTTGTTCATTGTTGTTAGTGAGGCATGAATGTAAACTAGCAGTCCCATTTGCCTGCCAACAATGAGTAAATTTTAAAAAAACAATTTAAAGTGACTTGTAACATCACCTTTCCATCACTGTTTCAAAATTAAAATTCTGAAACTGCCTATGACATCACTGCAAGTAGACTCCTGGCCACACAGCTAGCATTGGTTTAAAAAGGTGTACTGCCATCTCTTCTAGGATAATTAAGAGTTGTCAGTAAATAAGAAATGCTTTTTGATGTCCTGAGGATACAAAAGCTGATTTTCTTCATTGAAAGTTCTGTATTTGTAAAATATGTAATAAAGTTTATTTTTAGAATTACATAATAAATTGGATGAAGCACTAGGGTGACAATTACACACTACAATCTGGGAGATTTTTGAAAAATCTACAATATGACTAAGAGATATAATAAATGAAAAACAGATTGATAGTTCATTATATGCAACATCTATGGTCAGAAAAAAAAAAATGACAAAATACTTTTTGGCCTATATATTTGGTGAGCAACAATCAGAATTAAGAAAAAACTAAAATAAAACAAGGAACACAATCCTTAATAGACACTACTAGTCATGGCATTCTCCTATATTAGAAAAAACTTTTGGTTGGAGATAGAAAGATAATATAGCCAGTAGCATCAGGTTTCGAGCAGAAATACCACTGCTGAAAGCAATTGAAACTGCGTGGATATGGAAGCTTGTATTTCTTCTGGCTCAGATTGCACTCAACATGCTTTAGAAAGTGAAAGCATGATATAAAATGCTTATTGAGGGGAAAAGAATTCTGCAGCAAATTGGAAATTGCTCAAAAGTGGATAGTCTAATTTCAGCTGTACTGATAACAGTGAGAATACCAACATTCACCATTATTACAGGAGTAAATAAGACAAGAACTTCTGGCAGCCACACATGCAATATTAAGCATAGAAATCCAGATGTTATTGTCAGAGATACTATGCTGCTCCAAAGTGTACATTGCTGTAGTTCTTATCTATAGGCTTGGCACTGAAATTACTGTAATGATATGAACTTAGAGTACTTACCCACTAGTTCCACACTGAAGGCAGCTGAAATAGTTTGAGCTAATGTAATTTTATTTATTTGTATCACAAGTAGGCTTATATTAACACTACAATGAAGTTACTGTGAAAATCCCCCAGTTTCTACACTCCTGCATCTGTTTGGCTATAATGAGGGAGAATTTAGCCTGGGCAATGTACCTAACCAACACATCTTTCAGACTGTGGGAGGAAACCGGAGCACCTGGAGAAAACTCTCACAGACAGAGGAGAATGTGCGGACTCCACACAGACAGTGACCCAAACTGGGAATTGAACCTGGGTCCCTAGCACTAATGAGGCAGTAATGTTAACCGCTGTGTGTCATCATGCTATCAAGTAGTACTTAGAAGCATGAGAGTCTTTAATGGCATAAAGTGATAACTACTGCTTTAGGTCCTCTTAGGAATTCAATTTACAAGTGTGGCGTCTCACAGATTTAAAAATGTGCATATATTTTTACATTTTAAAAAACAAGGTACAGTACAGCACAGGAAACAGGCCCTTTGGCCCTCCAAGCCCATGCCGCTCATATTAGTCCAACTAGACATTCGTTTGTATCCCTCCATTCCCAGTCTGCTCATGTGAAATCCAGTTAAGTCTTAAACAATCCCAGCGTGTCCGCCTCCACCACCCTACTTGGCAGTGCATTTCAGGTCCCCACCACCCTCTGATATCTGAGTTAAATCTTGCCCCTCTCACCTCGAGTCTGTGACTCCTCATAATCGTCACCTCCGACCTGGGAAACCTGTTCACCCTATCTATATCCTTCATAATTTTGTACACCTCTATTAGGTCTCCCCTCATTCTCTGTCTTTTCAGGTAGAACAGCCCCAGTTTACCCAATCTCTCCTCATAGCTAAGACCCTCCACACCAGGCAACATCCTGGTAAACCCCTTTGCACTCTCTCCAAAGCCTCCATGTCCTTTTGGTAGTGTGGCAACCAGAACTGGATGCAGTACTCCATGTGGCCTAACTAACATACAGCTGCAACATCAGACTCCAGGTTTTATACTCTATACCACATCCAATAAAGGCAAGCATGCCAAATGCCTTCTTCACCATTTTCTCCACCTTTAAGGATTTGTGGACTTCCACATCTAGGTCCCTCTGTGTTTCTACACTCTTGATGGTTCTGCCATTTATTGTACAACTTCTCCCTTCATTAGTTCTACCAAAATACATCACTTCACATTTATCTGTATTAAATTCCATCTGCCATTTCTCCGCCCAATTTTCCAGCCTATCTGTATCCTGCTGTATTGCCCGACAATGTTCATCACTATCAGCAAGTCCAGCCATCTGTGTCATTCGCGAACTTACTAATCAAACCAGTTACACCTTCTTCCAAATCATTTATATATAATCACAAATAGCAGAGGTCCCAGTACAGAGCCCTGCGGAACATCACTGGTCACAGACTTCCAGCCGGAAAACGACCCTTTGACTGATACCCTCTATCTCCTATGGCCAAGCCAGTTCTCTACTCATCTAGCCATCTCTCCTTGTATCCCATGAGCCTTAATCTTTTTCACCAACCTGCTATGAGGGACTTTGTCAAACGCCTTACTGAAATCCATATAGATGACATCCACGGCCCTTCCTTCATCAACCGTTTTTGTCACCTCCTCAAAAAACTCCTAATTTGTAAGGCACGACCGACCTCTCTCTTACAAAACCTATCAGTCGCTAATGAGTTATATGCTTATTTTCTCTCCCCAATATTTCTTACATCATGTATAAGTAGTAAAATGTAATTCAAATATAATTTATATTTCCTACATTTTTCAAACTTCCTGGTTTATCCTGCATGTCTGTAATATGTTTTGATTTGATTGCTGCAAGTGCCTTATTGTTGTCTGAACATTCACAGGTATGACAAATGTTCCTGTAGCTGGCACTGCACTGAAACAGATGCTGAAGTAATAGAAAACCCCACTGAAAGTGTACTAAAAGTTCTTGGGCAATAGTACACAAGGTAAAGGGTGAAAGAGGACAAATCTAAGGTACAATCTTCAGAGGAATGTAAAATCCTTCATCATATTCATTATTGGAATCTCATTATTTAATAGCCACTCTTGACACTTTTCCGTCAGAGCACAACGACACGTAATGCTCAATTTAATATCAATAAACAAGCAGTATCTGTGTATAGTACTGTAATCTGATGTGTATGTAATGTACCAGCCAACATATTACGTATTACACAGTTGTATCTTTCACTTTTCAGTGGGCATACCAAAGTGATTGAATAGAAAAAAAAATTAGCTGAAAATGTATAGGCTGCAGTCGAGCAGTTATGCTGACATTGTGATCTCCTGCACTGATCTTTTGATTTATTATTGTCACACGTATTAGTATACAATGAAAAGGATTGTTTCTTGTATGCTATACAGACAAAGCATACCGTTCATAGAGAAGGAAAAAAAGAACAGTGCAGAATGTAGTATTACAATCATAGCAGGGGTGTAGAGAAAGATCACCTTAGTGCGATGCTAATCCATTCAAAAGTCTCATGGCAGCAGGGAATAAGCTGTTCATGAGTCAGTTGATAGGTGACCTCATACCTTTGTACTTTTTGTACTGATGGAACAGTGAATGTTTAGGGTGTGTGGGGTCCTGATCTCAATAGCTCATGGGCACAGCAGGACAGCTCTTTAGCATAGGATCAGTAGTTCCTCAAAGCACCATTTAGCTGCCTGCTTGCTGTTCCAAGCGGGATTTGTCCAGCCAGTACAAGTAGTGCAAATCTCATTATTCACCCATTCTCTCTCCAAAAGGCAAATCCAATTTTTGAAATTAAGTGCAATGAATCAGCCTTGCAAGTGGCAAGCTCCTTAGAAGGCAAAGGACGAAACATCGAAATTGGGAACTGGGTCATTTACTGGAAGAATCCACTGGAATATTTGGGTCAAGTATAGAAAAATTTGCATATGTTTTTAATTATCTTAATTACAAGATACAATTCAAAAAGACAACATAAAAAGGCATATGTTTTGTAAGTGTGCCATTGTTAAATAAAAAAAGACACATCAAACTAAAATGTGAGAAGTAACAACAGTGCAGTACATTGACTAGTGACTTGCATACAAATAACCAGATAACAGTGAATTTTACATATGATATTGTCCATCACATACCTCATCTGCTTGTGTGATCACACCGGCTAGTATGCAGCTATTTCTGTCATCTTTTCATCTTCAAGCAGTGCTCCCTCTGTTACCAGTCGAGTTGATGGGTCCAAAAACCACCACTCCAGTATGTTTGCTGCATCTTTGTCAGGGAAGTTGATGTCAAAAGATCTTTTTGAATCATCTACAAAAGCTGACAATGAATTTTCCTTGACTCCAAATGCACCATCCCAAGCAGGTTTAAGGATGACAGACTTTGTTCCCTATTTGAAAAGAGAAAACAAAAACATAAAAAGCACTGTACAAACAGTCACTTCTCAAACAAGAACCTATAATCTTTTCCAGTTCTGGACTCTTGCAAAGTGTTTAAGTAATGTGTCGGTTGTCATTTGTAATGTACAAAAATCCAAATTGGTGTTCATTTATCAGGCTTTAAATTTCCCAGATCTACACAAGGTTACTGCCTTATTCACATGTTACTAATTTACTGCATTTGGCTTTACTTTGATTTAAAAAAAATGCATTGATATTGAGCTGTTTCAGTTCAATTAAATGAATTCAAAGTGACTAAAAATATGGAGAACCAAATTTCAAGAACAGTTGTACAATATTTTATAGAAATTTTGTTCCTTAGAATTAAGAATTTTCTTCAGGAAAAAGTCTTTGTTCTGAATTAAAATTGATCAAGTGGAATCTGCTGTACATTAATCATTTCTTTTATTACTGTTTTCAACTTAGTTTTCACAAATTTAATTATGTTACATAAAAGGTAAAAAGTACAAAATTATTTTTTTAAAAGCAGCATTGATCATTTTTAATGCCGATTTCCCATGTGACAAGTGGAGATAGTAACAAAGAGCGCTTTTGCATCACTGTATTTTGACCTGGCAAGTTTATATTCTAGAATCACAGAATCCCCACAGTGCTGAAGGAGATTTTTTGAACCATTGAGCTTGCACCAGTGCCACACAGGCCCCTTCCCATATCTCCATGTAATTACCCTACTCATCCCCGATTAAGAAAGGCAAATTTATTCTATAGTCGATCAGTAATTGATCGTCTCAACAATTAAGGAAATTAAAACTTAACAATAAACTTCACCAATCACTAATTTTGAAAACTGACAAGCTGAGAATTATACCCTAATCATGAATGTCCTGTGGTATTTCTCACAAATTAACAGGATAACATGATGTTCTATAACAATAATGGGACTGTGTCTTGCTGATGTTTTCTTCTTACGCTTACATTGATTATTAGGAATATCTTTTTACCTTATTTTTGCCATGTCTATTATCATGAAGGACTGCAAGAAATCATTCCTCACAACCACCTCCAGAATTTACAGCTTGGTCAGATTCTGAGAAAAATCAAACTTCAAAACATCTACCCTCCATCCCTTGCTTTCTCATTTTAAATAGATATCACTCCAAGTTCTATGTAATCACTGCACCTCAAACAGTACATTTCTTTGTACATTATTGAAGTCCTGAACAATTTTAAACACCTAAGTCAATCCCATCCTGTGAATCAAATCCAAAGGATGGAATCTATCTTCATAGCTCAATAAGTGTTGGTATTCATAGGCCTTCTCAAAACCCACAATGTTCTTTTTCATGTGTGGACACACATGATAGAAGGAGGGAGGGGGGAGAGAGAGAGAGGTGAGGGGAAGAGAAGCATACAATCATAAAATAATTACAGCCATGTGTTGGCTACTTGACCCCATCATGTCTGTGCTGGCTCTCTGCAAGAGCAATACACCTACTGCCACTCTTCTGCCTCTATTCAGTAGTTCTGCAATTTTTCTCTCTCACTACGATTCAATTCTCTTTTGAAACCCATAATTTAATCTGCCTCCACCACTCTCAGATAGTACATTCCAGATCATTTCTCTTGTTGAGTAAAACTAGAAAAAAGAGGCCAACCAGTACACAAAATTCCAAAAGCTTTATATGACCCGATTATTGCATCCACAATTTGTAGTTAATAGAAAGACAATAAAACCCAGAACTCTTAATTTTTGCCAACTGCAGTTAAATCTTTAGGAACTGACAATGATCATTGCCAAGTCTCACTACTTTTGTCATCTTTAACCCAAATTTTATTCACTTGTGTCAGACATAATGATATAGAAAGATAACTAATCTTGAGAGTGTCTCCCTGAGTCTGAGTCTATGCAAATTCAATTATAATTGGTTCCTTCTTGCAAGATCCAACTCCAACTGCACAGGATTAATATAATCTATGAGATTATAAACAATATTTTCTATTCTTTGTTCCATTTAATTAATAAACATAACGATCAGAAGGGAAGTCCTTTGCACACCAACAACTGACTGATCCCCAATGGAAAAATCACACATGAAAACCATCTTTGGCTTAAGATCCTTTTGCTAATTTGCAATAATTTTGCCAATTCATTTTCATATCATGTCATTCAAAACTAGTACAGCCGATCATAAGGAAACTTAACAATGGATTTTTAGAAATCCAAATAGACATCATCCAGTAGATCGCACGGATTCACAGGCAAACCAGATCAGTTTTGTCAAACAAATCCTATGGAAGAAATTCTCCAACAGCAGGACAAGAACATGGAGTATTTCCCAATGCGATGGCTGCAACATAACCTCCCTGTTTTTAAACTCCATCCCTCAAGCAATGAAGGATAAAATTCCATTTGGCTCCTTATTTATCTGCTGCATCTGCAAAGCAACTTTGTGATTCAGACACCAGGACACCCAGGTCCCTCTACAGAGCAGCATGCTGCAATTTTTTACCATTTAAATAATAGTCCATTTTGCTGTTATTCCTGCCAAAATGGACGATCTCACATTTACCAATGTTGTACTTCATCTGCCAGACCCTTGCCCACTCACTTAAACTATCCTTTTTACAGATTTTCAGCATCCTCTTTGCTCTACCATACATCTTAGTGTTATCTGCAAACTTTCACACGCACTTGGTTCCCAATTCCAAATCATCTATGTAACTTGTAAACAATTGTAGTCCCAACATTGATCCCTGAGCCACATCACTAGCCATTGATCGCAACCAGAAAAACACCCATTTATCTCTACTCTTCGCTTTCTGTTGGTCAACCAATTCTTTTTCAATGCTGATACATTAGCTGTAATGCCTTGCACCTTTATCTTATATAGCAGCCTTTAGTGAGGCATCTTGTTGAATGCCTTCTGGAAATCTAGAGACACCATAACCACCATTGTTCATTGCGCTCGTAATGTCCTAAAAGAATTCCAATAGATGTTCCCTCCAGCCATCGCATGATGTTGTGGGATTCAGAGTTGTCCTCGGCCTCCATCCTCAATTCCAGAGGCAGCCCCAGGCATTGTTCATGTGAGTCCCAACATATAAACTTCACCCCATTCCAAATTTATTTCACACATATGTGTGTTCCCTCTGGCATCATGGAGAATCGGGCAGTGGTGGTCCGGCCTTATCTATATCCCATTAACAGGGTGTGAGTGAGTTTCATGCTCGTCTCCATTGGGTTTTTCAATCCTCCGTGGAGGGCTCAAGTGGAAAATCCTGCTGTAAATTCATGCTGGTGTAAAACCAGCTTTTGGGCTATCCATCAAATAGTATCCCCCCACCCACTCATCATTGAATCTGCTTGCAGGAGCTTGGGAGAATTCCAGCCTCTGTTTTCTAAGCCTGCATTGCGCCAATCAGGACTGAACTTTCTAAATGACCATCAACAGTACCATCACCACAGAGTTTAAGTGCACAAGAGTATATTTCTCAGCTTGTAACTTCAATGATGTTTATATAATAACACCATAATAACCTTCCTCCAATCAACTAGCATTTCTCATCAGTAAACTGAAAATATTTACCAGGGATTCACTTATGATCTCTGCCATTTCCTTAAATGCTTCAGAATTATGCTGAACAATGCTGTAAATTAATGCTTGTGTTTTTTTTCCAATTTAAGTTCTTACAATTTAGTTTCTTGAAAGACACAAGCAACCAACCAATTTCTGTTCTATTTCTATCTGCTACTTAAAGAACCAAAACAGCTTTTCCATTCAAAGCTGATGCTAAGTATTTGTTTCACACATCTGTTTGCAATTATCATTTAAGTCTGTTGGTACCTTACAATACTATTTGTTCTCTAATCAATCTCAAATCCTGCCCAAAAAGGAAAAAAAAATGCTTTTTACTGGTTTGGACTATCCTCTCCATCAGATTAATTTGAACTTGCTGGGCAATTTATTCCAATTTATAATGCTTTTGCCTCTCTGAAAGACTATGACTCATTTTATAGGTGTTGAATTGTTTAATTGAGATGCTAAATTAATTCTTCACAATGTCATTTTGGTTTTTCCCTATTACAATGTCCCAGACTTTTCACTTCTTGGAGTATTGTATCCCAGAGATACCCCAGAGGGTGCACTGGGTGACCCCATAGGAGTCTCCATGCAAGGACTGCACAGGGATTGTCTGAAAAGTTTTACATTCTGTTGAATGGCCCTATGTCTAGAATCATCTGAAACTCTGATTTAAAGCCAGAGATTCCTGGTGGTTTTGAGTCCCTTAGCAGAATGCTTATCCAGGAAAAGTTAGAGGCATTTAAACCAGTTCTAATTCTGAGATAACTTTATTAGTGACAACACATCACCACCCACAGCCTCACTGACTATCCTTCCAACTACTAATCAATTACGTCAACACCAGAGTACCCCCTGGCTAGCCCCACCCTCAATTACCTCTCACAACCAAACATCCCTCCCACACCAACAAGCCCCTCAACTATGTGACCCGCACCACTGACCACCGTACCATCCCTATCTACTCTTCACTGACCGCCTATGTTAAACTAACTGGTTATTCAATAATTCTCCAACCACATATCCAATCATTCACCGACTCTCACAAACACCTGAACACTCTACATTTAACAACCCTCATGACCCAACAACCCTTCTGATCAACCCTGACTACAACTAATCCCATGAAAAGGGGATGGGGGGAACATGACTTCATTTCTCCCTGTACTGAATATCCAGGAGCAATTAAGTCCAGATTCCTCAACAGGGCATGGTTGGAAGTTCAGGCTAATAATGCAGACTCGAGTGCAAGATAGGAAATTTGGAGTGCAGTGGCAATCTGATGAGGAGAATGGAAGAGATCGGAGAAAAGAGTCCCACATGGGTGAAGGAAATCTCAGTGGGGAGGGGGGTATTTGGGGGTTGAGGAGAGTCCCACATGGATTGGTCTGGGCCGATACAATAATCACTCAAGTAAAGAGGAGTTTTAATTCTTCTAACTGTTTCTGGGTAACTATTCGTGTAACCCAATTGAAATCATCCAAAGTTTGTAATTTAAATGGCATTTCTGGATGGCTTCCAGTGTAGAGCAATTAACTAGGGGAAGTTTACACTTCTGGGCAATTGCCATGCAAACCTTACCTAGGAACCTCTGAAGGGGTACCCCCCACCATTTCAACACTAGGAACCTCAGAAGTTAAGGTCCAATATATTCTTCTTTCAAATCCTATTGAAATGCTTCAAGATGGCAAAAGCAATTGTACATAAGTGTGGTGCAATGTTTCACAATTGAACTAGACCTTTCTTTGGAACACTTTTCAAAATAGTCATATCTTGATTTTGTGGAGGCAGTCAAGAAACTCAGATGGTAGTTTGTCTTCCTAGTGCCGGGATGATTCTGATTGCAACCAAGATATCCCGAAGTTGGAGGGAGAAGAGCCAGAGGTTGTGGGACATACTGGTATCACTGACACATTTAGCAAAAGAGAAGGGGGTCATGAAAAGAGAATGTAGGGAGTTAGATAGAAAGTTGAGAAGAAGGAACACAAAGGTAATAATCTCAGGATTTCTGCCTGTGCCATGACACAGCAAAAATAGGAATGGAATGAGGTGGAGGATAAATGCGTGGCTGAGGGGTTGGAGCAGGGGACAATGATTCAGGTTCCTGGATCATTAGGACTTCTTTAGGGACAGGCATGACCAATACAAAAAGGACGGGTTGCACTTGAATCCGAGGAGCACCAATATCCTGGCAGGGAGATTTGCTAAGGTTACTGGAGAGAGTTTAAACTAGATGATTGGGGGGTGAAAATCAAAGTGAAGTGACTGGGAGAGAGGAGGTTAGCTCACAAATAGCGAGAGTTTGTCAATAGTGTGACAGGAAAGATACACAGGTGATGAGAAGGGGAGCACTCAAACTGAAGGTTTGAAATGTCTCTATTTTAATGCAAGAAGTGTAGTGAACAAAGTGGATGAGCTTAGAGCATGAATTGCTATTTGGAAATGTAATGTGGTGGCCATTACAGACACTGGATGACTCAAGGACAGGACTGGATACTTCAAGTGCCGGGTTTCAAATGTTTCAAAAGGGACAAGGAGGGAGGAAAAAGAGGTGGAGAAGTGGCACTGTAGATCAGAGATAGTGTCATGGCTGTAGAAAAGATGGACGCCATGGAGGGATTGTCTACAAAGTCTCTGTTGGTGGAGGTTCGGAACAGGAAGGGGTCATTAACTTTACTGGGTGTTTTCTATCAGCCGCCCATAGTAACAGGGATATTGAGGAGCAGATAGGGAAACAGTTCCTGGAAAGATGTAATATTAAGAGTTGTCATGATGGGAGATGTTAATTTTCCAAATATTGACTGGAATTTTCCTAGGGTAAGGAGTTTAGGTGGGGAGGAGTTTGTTAGGTGTGTTCAGGAGGGTTTCTTGGCACAGTATGTGGATAAGCCTACAAGAGGAGAGGCTGTACCTGATTTGGTACTGGGAAATGAACCTGAACAGTTGTCTGATCTCTCAGTGAGGGAGCATTTGGGGATATTTATCATAACTCTACCTCCTTTACATTAGGGACAGGTGTGAAGAGTACAAAAGAACAGGTTGCACTTGAATCTGAGGAGGACCAATATCCTGGCAGGGAGGTTTGCTAAGGTTACTGGGAGAGTTTAAACTAGAATGGTTGGGGGTGGGAATCATTAGCAGTGGAGAGAGATAGGACCAGACAAGCTAAGGAAGTGTTTAATTGGAGTAAGGGGAATTATGAGGCTATGAGGCAGGAAATTAGAGGCATAAATTGGAAAGAGGCTTTCTCAGGGAAATATATGGAAGAAAAGTGGCAACTTTTCAAGGAATATTTGTCTGGGGTTCTGCACAGTAATGCTCCAATGAGACAGGGAATTATGGTCAGTTACAGGCACTGTGGTGCATGAAACTGTAATGAATGGAGTCAAAAAGAAAAAAGCTTACAAAAGGTTCAGGAAGCTGTGTAATGTTAGAGAACCAGAAGAGTATACGGCTAGTAGGAAGAAACTTGAGGAAATTAGAAGAGCCAGAAAGAGTCATGAGAAGGCCTTGGCAGACAGGATTAAGGAAAATCCCAAGGCATTCTACAAGTACGTGAGGAGCAAGAGGATAAGATCTGAAGAAAGAGGACCATTCAAGTGTGATGGTGGGCAAGTTTGTACAGAACCGGTAGAAAGAGCAGAGGTACTCAATGAATACTTTACTTCATTGTTCATAGTGGAAAAGAATCTTGGTGTTATAGTGCAGTGGACTGAAAAGCATGAGTATATAGACATTAAGAAAAAGGATGTGTTGGAGTTTTTGAAAAGCATCAAGTTAGATAAGTTGCCAGGACTGGATGGGATGTACCCCAGGTTACTGTGGGAGGCGAGGGAAGAAATTGCTGAGCCTCTGTTGATGATCGTTGCATCATCAATTGAGACAGGAGAGGTTCTGGAGGATTGAAAAATTGCAGATGTGGTTCCTTTATTCAAGAAAGGGAGAAGAAATAGCCCAAGAAATTATAGACCAGCTGGTCTAACCTCAGTGATTGGTAAGTTAATGGAGAATATTCTGAGAGGCAGGATTTATGAACATTTGGAGAGATATAGTGTGATCAAAAATAGTCAGCACGGCTTTGTCAAAGGCAGATCAATACTTATGAGTCTGAATTTTTTGAGCATGTGTCTAAACACATTGACAAAGGAATGTGTTTAGATGTAGTTTATATGGACTTCAGCAAGGCGTTTGATAAGGTGCCCCACGCAAGATTTATTGAGAAAATGAGGGGGCAGAGGATCCAAGGGAACACTGTTTTGTGGATTCAGAACTGGCTTGCCCACAGATGGCAAAGAGTGGCTGTAGATGGGTCTTTTTCTGCATGGAGGTCAGTCACCAGTGGAATGCCCTAGAGGGATCTGTTCTGAGACCCTTGCTCTTTGTGATTTTTATAAATGACCTGGATGAGGAAGTGGAGAGATGGGTTGGTAAGTTTGCTGAGGACACAAAGATTGGAGGTGTTGTGGAGGGATGTCAGAAATTGCAACAAGACATCGATAGGATGCAAGACTGGGCAGAGAAGTGCCAGATGGCGTTCAACACAATAAGTATGTGGTGATTCATTTTGGCAGTTCAAATAAGATGACAGATTATAATATTAAGGGTAAGATTCTTGGTAGTGTGGAAGATCAGCAGGATCTTAGGGTCTGGGTTCATAGGACACTCAAAGCAGCTTCGCAAGTAGAGAGTGTGATTAAGAAGGCGTATAGCGTAGTGACATTCATCAATAGAGGAATTGAGTCTAAGAGTTGGGAGATAATGCTGCAGCTGAATAGGACCCTGGTCAGACACCACTTGGAGTACTGTGCTCAGTTCTGGTCACCTCAATACAGAAGCCATAGAAAGGGTGCAGAGGAGATTTACAAGGACGTTGACTGAATTGGGTGGCATGTCTTATGAGGATAGATTGAGAGAGCTCAGTCTTTTCTCCTTAGAGAGATGAAGGATCAGGGATGATGTTATGGAGGTGAATATGATGATGAGGTATTGATCGAGTGGATTCTCAGAGGCTTTTTCCCAGGGTTTGAATGGTTGCCACAAGAGGACACAGGTTTAGGGTGCTGGGAAGTAGATACAGAGGGGGTGTCAGGAGTAAGTTTTTCACTCAGAAGGTGGTGGTGGAGGTGGATTTGATAGGGTCTTTTAAGAGACTTTTGGGTAACTACATGGAGCTTAGTAAGATAGTATAGGTAAGCCTAATAGGTAGGGACATGTTTGGTGCAACTTGTGGGCCGTAGAGCCTGTTTGTGCTGTAGGTTTTCTATGCTTCTATGTTTCTTTCAATTCTCTTTCTTTGCAAGACAGGAGAAACTAGCCCAAAGGGAACTCTCTTTCTAGAAATAAAGAAAAGCAGATGTCTCCTAGTTAGACATTTATATTGTACAGAATTGCATAAGTAATGTTCTTCATTGCTGAGGTCATGGCCACAAGAGGATAGATGAGATCTCTGCAGAGACTCAATTACACCTCTACTTCCTTAATACAAAATTTGGGCACTCCCATAGATGATTTTCTCAAGCATAATCCCTGTAATATTTGCAAATGTTCAGCAGATACATGAATTATTTCTAAATAAGCAAAATACGCTGGAATTTGAAACAAAAATATAGGAGGCTGGAAAAACTCAACAGGTCTGCTAGTCTCTATTAGGAGTGAAACACAGTTAACATTATGAATCGTGGACCCTTCATCAAAGAGTCCATGACTCGAAACATTAATTGTGTTTCGCTCCAGAGATATGTTGGCACACCGGCTGAGTTTTTCCAGCTTCCTCTGTTCATGTTTATGAATTATTCTTATCTAAAAAAATTGGAATTGGAATTTGAGTTTAAATTCCAATTATGTTCATTTGAGACTTTAACGTTTTTGTCAACGGGAGACAGTTTGATGAAGTAGCTGCAAAATCTTTTAAGTTGTAAATTTATGTTTGTTAAAGCCAAGGCAGGACTTTACTAGCATATTATGGCTCTTGTTTTCCAGAACATGCTGCTGTGTAATCTGCACATTTCATTAAATAATTTTGTGTGTCTTCTTGACATCGCAACTATGGATTTATCTTTACATTGGCAGCAAGCGACACTGGATTCTATTACTAAACTCTTTGTTTCCAGTTTTATATGGTGAACTGTCTAATCCAAAATAATTTTAAGAAGGTTAATAAAACAGTCCTGTCTGACCTCTGGGGCCTTTTTATTCTGATTAGTAGTTGCCAATGGGTAGTTACTCTCATTCACTAATTTGACAGAAATTTTAAAAATGCAAATTCTAGAACCTGGAAAGCTGAAAATGCTCTAAAAATGCAACAGATCTGTCAATATCTTCGATAAAAGTTGATTCTTGGATTGCCAAGCCTGCCATAGAGTTTTTGATACTCTGCACTTCCAGTATATTCCATTTTTATTTCTTTAAAACAGGCAAACATTTCCTTTGAGCTATCCTCTGTCGGAACTGATTCAATCCTTCCTATGTTGGAGGAGATTTTTATTTTGAATGGTAATTTTGTACCTATCTAAGTAGGTTTGGCAAATCAGAGAATATTCCAATGAGCTAATATACTTCTTTTTAAATGACCATAAAATCATTTGTTTAGAGATTATCTTCTTTTTACTCTGGCTTAATTTGGAGTTATTTTTATACAGATTTATTCCAAATTTATATATAACATTGATTACGGTTTGTTGGGCTTGTGATATGACCTGAAAGTGTCTTTGTATAACTGTACAATTTCAATAAAAATATGACGAAGTGTACAACTCTAACAGGACCTGTATACTGAAATAACAGTTTGATGATTATTCCAAAAAGCCAATTTTACAGCTCCACCCATTGCCATAATCTTCTAGTCACTTTGAAAGGTGATGGAAGTTTTGCCTGGTCCTCTGTATCCTGTGACAGGACACAATGGGACTGGAAAATCCTGGCCCAATATCAATCCAAATCATAAGCAGAGAATAACGACCGTATATCACACACACACACAAAAATATTGCTGGTGAAAGTTCATTTCCAGGTGCGTGTTGGAAGAGTCAAGTCTAGAGCAGTGTTTTTCAAACTTTTTTTTCCAGTGATCCAATTTATCAAATGGCTTATCCCTCGTGACCCACATCATGTGGGATGTGTAATGAAATATGATCTTTCCACTAACATTAAAAATTTATTAGTCACAAGTAGGCTTACACTTACACTGCAATAAAGTTATTGTGAAAATCCCCATTACAGAGTATGTTGAACATCGGGGGTCAGTTTCTGATCCATTTTCCAGTTTATTCGGGCCATATTTCAGAACAAATTAAGTTAGTGTCAGCATTTTACAAACTCCTCTCCCAAACATACACAGTCAAAATAAATGCCCGAGATCAGACAATACACTCATTTATTGTGCATCAGCCATCCACAGAAAACTGACTGCCATTTATTTGTGTCAAATTTCTCATTTAAGGTGCACTTTTAGAATGCAAAGCTCACCAAATCAACATGCTGCTTTTAAGTGCAAACCTAATAGGGCAGTCGCCAATTATCTCTATCTGTTACCATCCCATTAATAAACTTCTCTGGTAGGTAGGATATGCCACATCAATAGCTACATTTTGCTGCATCTATTGTGCTCTGTGGTTAATGTGTCAACTATCCTTTCTCACATATAACTGTATTTTTTTTAAAAAAGTAAAATGTCTCAATGATTTGTCTGTTTTTCAGACATCATATCATTTTGAAATTAACTCATCAGCAAAACATTTTTATACATATGGTGAAAATAATGAGTTGGGTTATGAGATAATAACTATACTTGTCAAACTCTGAATTCTGACTGTCAACCAGCACCCCTTTTCTCCTCTAGTATTAATTGTTGTGAAAGTTTGAAATTTGGTATTCTTGCACTTGTCCTGATTAATGCAAGATATAATGTTCTGGCAACACGTCACTCCTTTCAGTAATATTCTAGAGCAGGCTTTTTTAAAGTGGGGGTCACGCAGATGGGTTGTGGAATCTTAGAAAAAGGTCACTGGGTAAATACTCGCTGCCTTATTAATTGATCCTGTTCAAATTGGGAAATTTGAGACTCGAGCAGAGTACATTGACCAGGCAAACTGCAGTACCATTGCTACAGTCGCAATCAAAATAGATTTACTGTATTCTTTCCAAATTTCTACATCTTACTTTCATAACATGCACATAAGTTGAATTGCATCAGGCAATACCAAGTTTTTCCTCCACCTCTAGAATCCTCATTGTCTGAAGTTCTCATCGTCATACTGCCTTCTATAAAATGAAGACTATAAACAGAACATGGCAGCATTTTTTTTTAGAACAGAATCACAGAAAATCCTGTGTTTTTTTAAAAAACAAGACTACAGAAAATCCCATATTTTTTCAAACAGGATCACAGAATATCTTGCTTACAAAACATTCCATGTTTTTTTTAAACAGGATCACAGGATATCCTGGTGTTTTTTGAACAGGATCAGGCAGCAAGCTTTTATCTGGTGACACTTTTCCAAGATATCACAACCCACCTGCGTGACCCTCACTTTGAAAAAGCCTGGTCTGGAGTATCACTGAAAGGAGTGACATGTTGCTAAAGCATTTTATCTTGCAAGCATCAGGATAAATGCAAGAATGCTAAATTTCAAACAATCACAACCATTAATACTAGACGAGAAAAGGGGTACTGGTTGACACTTAGGATTGGCAAATGCTCAATGCTTGAGAGTATCAATTCGAAAATCTCATGTTAAAGAACGCATCTTCTGCAGAATAAAAGAAAGCAATTGGAAGAAACAAGCACATATCAATAAATTACCAATAATCAATTATCTAAACTTAAAAGCAGTATGATTTTTATTAGTGGGCATCAATAAGGAACCAGTAAGTTGCTGTAAAGAGTAATAAAATTATTTTGGTTTTAAAGCCGTCAACCCAATGTGGCATTTAGCAGAAACCAACAAATCAATTAACTGCAATCATTGTGATTTTGGTTTAAACTACTAGTTTGAGCCTAAAAGGCCAAAGCATTTACTGGTAGATGTAAGAAACTCATTACAAAATTGAACAATTCAGAATTAAATGCTTAGTTTTACTTTATGGAATTACCTATACAATGATGTAGATCGCTACACTTCTTATTTGTAGGGCCTATTTGTGTTGGGTTCTCAGCTAACCACGCGTAATAGGGTTTTGAGGATGGGCAATAAATGTTATTCGGGGCAGCAATGCCTGCATCCCATAGACAAATAAATACAAAAAAGCCACCCAGTTCTACAGAAAAAGTTCTTACACCTTTCCTTATCATACATGTCTCATTCTGAGACACACTTTACAATTTTTCACCAATTCCTCGGTATCTCTGTAATTCTCAATCTTTTTGTGGAAATCAAGAGGTAATTTCCATTTAGTAGCCTGAGAGACAAGTCTTTCATCTAGCAGCTTGTACATAGATCAAGTTAGCAGAGCAGGAGCAAGAGTGCAGAAACCTTTGTGGAGACAGTTAAAACTAAATCTTTGCTGAAGTAAGAGACGTTCCCCAGAATAATTCCTCAATCATATACAGCTTGGCAACTTTTACTTTCAAATCCATTGAATTGGATGTTGTTTGGCAAGAGAGAAATCCTGACAGAGTTCAGATCTTGTAAACGTACTTTAAAACAAAATGGGTAATTCCTATTTAAACCAAATGGGTAAGTTTAGTAGTTTCTTGTATTTAACTGTCTTAGATGATTAGAGTGCTGTCCATGTATGTATGTCTTTTCCTTATTGTAATAAATAGTCCTTAATAAGCGTTACACTGTGACTGAGTTGTTCTCACTGTGTCTTGCATATGGCTCCTCACACCAATCCTGGCTCCTCACACCAATCACACACAATTCCAGCTGCAGTAACACTGGATAAGTTAAATCCCAGGATGAAACCTAGTTTGATAAACCCTAACATCTTCATAGAAACTCGAGGACAGTGTCTGAACAAATTCAGAAGGGTCTGCTGATGGAATTTTACTGCAAAGAATAAAACACTTATTAAAACAACAAAAATGAATTATATTACACTAGAGAAAAAAAGATTGTAAAGATCTCAATACAAACATCAGAGGACAATTTAGATTCCCACTATTCCTTTACCCCAACAATATCTTTACAAGCACGAGCCAATGAAGAATTACCACAATGATCACTTAACTGAGTCCAATAACTGATTATTCAGTTCACTACTGTTTCAATAGCCTTGAAAGTTTTCTCCTGACAGAGCTTAAAAATCCCTGTCTACTCCCCCTGATACACACAAATTCTTCTCCTCTCAACTCCTGTTCTCATTTGTGCAGCTTCAAAGCTGCAGTAAGCAGTAAGTTGTGTTTCCAACCTTAAAACCCTTTTAATCCATCTCTTTAACTTCAAGGGTTGTAAAACCTCATTAGTAATGAGTATAAACAAATAAACCCAAAAGATCTGAAACCTTTCACTTCTAATCCAACTCCCAGGCACCAAGGTTCTTAAATGAAACTGAAACCATTTCTACCTTTAACACACAATATTTATAAATTCAACTTGAAAATATATGCAAACTGTTCATTATAGTTTCAGCATACTGAAAGATGGAAAGGAATAGGTAAACATCCAGCAGTTTATCTATCGACTTAGCTTTGATAATTGAGGCTGTCAAGCCTTAGAACACAACCTCAATTTTTCCCTAGTTGTGGAACACTTCCATACCATCAAAATCAAACACCCTCTCATCCACTATAGCCAAACAGGAACAAACCCCAATCACCACCCCAAGATGCAAAAATTTTAGATTCCTAACTTAATTTCACCAAACCCCAGAATTACAAACACCAAAACCAACATTGTTCCAAAATATTAAATAGCAGATAACTACCTCAACTTTGTTGCCCTTTGCTCTGGATCCAGTTTTACATAGGTAAAGATTTATATATGTGCATATATACAGTACCATGAAATTAAAAAATGCTCTTCCATATATCAGTCATTTGTAATTTAATAACTGTAATAATGTTACATTATATATAATATGCCTGTGATGCACAAGTTTCAAACTTCGATATTAATTAATTTAGCATACTGAAAGGAAAGTAATCCAGATATTTTTATTAAGTTTTATTAAGATGACTTGGCTTTTATGTCACCTATGATTCACAATAGCTGCAGTGGTAATTCAGCGTTGTTTTGATATAGTTATAAATGTAAACATGATACAAAATATTTGAATAATAGGAGTATTTGAAGTTTCATCTAAATAAGCAATGAATTCAGTATCACCACAAAGCTGAAATAATAATTCAGCTTTAACTATTTTCTTGGAAGACATGGGAAAATAATTCTAGTCACATTTTATCATTAGAATATGATTTATGTTCTAATGATTTTAAGTAGTTGAATTTATGATTTTCCTCAAGGAAAATGAGATTACCTAAAAAAAAAATCGACCTTATTCATTTTCTCTAGACTCTATTATCTTTCCCTCAACTCCATTCTTATTTATTTCTCTCCAGCCCTCAAAGAGAATGAATGTAATAACATTTAGTGATGCCATACAAGTTAAAATTTTCATTAAAAGTACTAAGTAATCAGCTGTTTCAAAAAGATTCTAATAATTTTTAATGTAAAGCTACAATATGCAATAAAAATACCCACCTAGGTTAATTAAGGGCAGCCAAAGTTAATTTCTAAGGCAAGATGTGCCAAACAAATTTTATAAAGTTTGCAAGAAAGTGATAGATTGTATTGATAAAAGAAATGCTGTAGATGTTGTGTCCACTGATTTCCAAATGATATTTGATAGTATTTGTTTCAGTTCCTCCCTCCTTTGTGTTTATTAGTCCTCAAATGTGTTTCCATTGCCTGAGATCTCTTATTATGAAAACACAGAACTTAGAAAAACGGAAGCAGATTTATAGCATTCTCTCTAGATTAGGTGCCATGTTAGCTCCAGTAGAAACAAAGTGAACTCTGCTTACAAGGTTATGCTTTGTTGAACATTCTTCCCCAGACTGCAAACATGTTCACAGGTGCTTATGCTATATAATTTCCTGAATTTTGCAAAAGCTGATTATGGGTAAAAAATTAGGAGATTGACATGCACAAAAGAGAATGCAGTGTTACTTACACACCTTGAAATATTTGATCATTACTATAGCCAAACAGACAGCAGCTTGCAACAACTGGAGACAAGAGCAGCATATGACAAAGCCTCAGAAGAAGGCAGTGAGGACTCAAGGCAGCAGAGGGATGAGGCTAGAAATAGGCGAGATGCACCAGCAACAATGGCTCAGCCAAGTGCATCACCATCTGCACAAGTGCAAACAAATATTGGCAGACGAAAATCATGATGCACAGAGCATTGAAGAGACAGATAGCACTAAAGTAGGTAGTAGTAAGGTATTATACAAGGGCTGTTGTTGTTCGTCCATCGTCATCGATGAGGACCTCGACACCATTAGTCATTTTGAGGCTGATTGCAGCGTGTCCAAAGATGACTGATCAGGCAATATTGGACAGACTTGCGTAGGCAGTGTAGTTGTTGTACTAGTGGTTCTGGACATGCACAGCTTGCACTTAAGTTGTGCTTCAGCAATGCACCTTGCTTTGTAAGCTCAACAGCCCTTGTGAATGAAGCAGCGCAAGGTAGGACGGTTTTGTGCCAGCATTTCCCAGGTGGTTGTGTCAATGTCCAGTGACTTCAGGGAGGCCTTGAGTGTGTGTTTGAAACATTTCTTCTGCTTTCCATGCAAGTGTTTTCCAGCAGCGAGTACCCCAAAAAGGAGCTGCTTGGGTATGCGCTCGTCTGGCATACGGATGACATTACCTGCCCACTGGGTCTGCGCTCTCATCAGCAGTATGTGGACTGATGTAGACTTGCGCTAGAGAGAACTTCAGTGTTTGATACTTTGTCTTGCCAATGGATGCGTAATATTCTGTGAAGACAAGTCACATGGAAATGATTGAGCTGTCTTGCATGCCTTCGATACACAGTCCACTTTTCACAGGCATACAAGCTTACGAAGCATACAGGAGGGACGCGAGTACCACAGTGCTGTAGATCTTCTGCTTGGTTGCTGGGCTGACTCCTCAACGTTGCCATACAGTGGAGCATAGTCTACCGAAAGCAGAACTTGCCTTTGCTATTCTACAGTTAATTTCTGTATCAATAGTCACTGCTTGGGGGAAGGTGCTGCCAAGATAAGTGAACTAGTCAACTGTCTGTAGTTTCTGCCCATCGATTGTGATTATGGGTTCTGTGCACAGGAGCAGGCTGATGCATAACCTTGGTCTTTTTAATGTTGATAGCGAGTCCAAAGTTGTCACGAGCCATGGAAAATTTGCCCATACTGACTTGCATCTCTGGCTAAGCCAGCATACAGGGCGCAATCAAAGAGGAAGTCTCTCAGAACAGTCTCCTTCACTTCGGTAATACGTTGAAGTCTCTGCAGGTGAAGAGCTTCCCATCCACTCTGTATTTGAGGCTGATTCCAGCAACACCGTCCTGGAAGATATCATTCAGCATGGCAGTAAACATCATGCTGAACGGTGTGGATGCAAGCACACAGCCCTGTTTGACACTACTGGTGACTGGGAATGCCTCAGATGGTTTTCCACCATCCAATACTCTGGCCATCATGGAACTGGTGTACCATCTGAATGAATTTGGGAGGGCAGCAAAACTTTGACGTGATCCCCCACAGGCCTTGTCGGCTTACAGTGTCGAAGACCTTCACAAGGTCAACAAAGGTTGTGTAGAGCTCATTTTTCTGCTCCTGATACTTCTCCTGAAGTTGGTTTGCAGCAAAAATCATGCCAATAGTCCTGTGACCTTTGCGGAAGCCACACTGTGACTCTGGAAGCAGGCCCAGTTCCAAGTGAGTGACCAGATGATTTAGCAGGATTTGTGCAAGGGTTTTTCCTGTGATGGAGAGCAGCGAGATTCCTAAATGGTTGTCACATACTTGCCGATTGTCCTTCTTCTTCTTGTAGGGGTGTACGATGGAAGCACCTTTAAGTTCCTGCAGAATGGATCCTTGCTTCTAAAAGGACTGGAACAACTCGGTGAGCTTTTCGATAAGTACAGGATCAGCAGCTTTATAGATCTCTGAAGGTATGGCGGCTGCTCCTAGGCTTTGCCACTGGATAGCTGGCTGACGACTTTCGTGACTTTGGCTACTACCGGTGGATCATCCATAACACTGTCGATAGCAACCTGGGGAATCCTATCTATTGCCTCATCGTTAATGGATGATGGTTGGTTAAGGATGGCTTCAAAGTGGTCAGCCCATCTCTGCAGAATCTGAGCCTCTCTGTAACGAGAGTTGTACCATCTGTATTCAGGAAGGGGGGATCTCCTGAGAGATTGAGGTCTGTAGACAGCGTTGAGGGCTTCAAGTCATTTCTGTCAGTGTGAGGGCAGAGTAATAGGGAATGTAAAAATGTTTAAATATGTACACATGTGAATGCAGAGTGTAGTTAAACACGTATTGGTGAAATGCAAGCATAGATAGCCATGTGGAACTATGATGTTGTGGTAATGATGGAGACCCTGGCTCAAAGAAAAGGGAAAGACTGGATACTAAATATTCCTGGATAAAAGATGTTCAGAAAAGAAAGGAAATGGGATAACAATGTTGATTAAGGAAAACATTACAGTGCTGGAGAGAGATGATGCCCTCAAATGCCAAGAAAGAACAGAATCTGATTATAGCTTAGGGGCATTGTGGGATCTATTACAGTGTTGGGTGTATCCTATAGGTCACAAACTAGTGGGAATGATACAGAGGAACAAATTTACAAAGAAATTACAAAAGAAGTGCAAGAATTATGAAGTAGCTATAATGGCAGATTTTAATTATCCAAATATAGACTGGGATGCTACAGTATATAGGGCATGAAATGGAAAGGTTTCTAAGGCACGTTCAGGAGAATTTTCTACATCTGCATGTTTCCGACTGAGAAAGGAGAGATTACTGAATCTGGTCTGGGAATGCAGTGGATCAAGGGTCAGTTGAGGACATTTGGGGGACAATGATCATTGTTCCATAAGATTGGGGAAAAAGATAAGGAGCAATCCAGCGTAAGAATTAATTGAGAGAGGGTCAACAGTGTGATAAGAATGAATCTGATCAGGTAAATTGGAATTAAAAATTGGTAGGCAAAACTGCAACAGTACAAGAGACCAACTTTAAAAAAAAGGAACAATGCGTTTCAGAGGCAGAGAGAAAACAGAAGGAGACGAATACTGACAACTCATCCAAAATTTATTGGTCTGTGGTAACCTGTCCAATTTGCAGCAGAACTTGTTGGGTGCAGACTGACCTTAGCAGTTCCCATTTACAACTACAATCCTATCAAACAGCCCAGATGATGAAAATTGTTGTCTTCATATTAAAGGACGGACATGACAAAAAGAATGCAGTCAAGACACAGTCCATCAGAAAGGAAACGTGGAGCAAGTAAATTTGGAGTTCCTTGGCTGATGGAAGAAATAGTGGGGCGATTTTCTGACTTCACCATGCCTGGCGCAGATTGCGCCAATCACAGAAAATTGTACGTGGGCCTGAAAATTGGTTCCATGTCCAGCACCAAGTGGTTTGCAATTTCTCCACCCCTTTTTATTGGCACAAACCAGATCACACCTAGGAAGAGCATGAGGCTGATTAGTATGGGGTTGACATGATTTCAATCACATTAGTGAGTTCAACATGTAACTAGCCTCCACTCCCAAAATGTTCCCACATCTCTTGTGAGCCACCACTCAGGCATGAGTCAGTACTGGTCACCACAAGCATAGACCACATACAATGGTCACACTGGGGAGCTCAGAGGTCATTGAAGCCCCCAGGTGATTGGCTATTTTAATACACTCGAGTGAGTGCCTTGTTCGAGTCTTTATGTCGCTCGTCGACAGAATGTTCCCACTTCTCTTGTGAGCCACCACTCAGGCACGAATCAGTACTGGTCACCATGAGCATAGACCACATACAATAGCTACACTGGGGAGCTCAGAGGCCATTGAAGCCCCCAGATGATTGGGCATGGCCAGTCAGTGCCCATTCGTGATATCTGTGGGAGAGTGAAAGGGGTCTCCCTGTGCACTGAGAGATTGTGTGAAACAGCAGCCAGACTCATTTGTGTGTTTGGGCTCACCCCACCTCCCCCTCCCTGCACTTCTATCCTCAAACCA
Organism: Sphyrna mokarran; assembly: GCA_024679065.1. Lineage (NCBI taxonomy): Eukaryota > Metazoa > Chordata > Chondrichthyes > Carcharhiniformes > Carcharhinidae > Sphyrna > Sphyrna mokarran. The sequence goes on from JAGIQG010000004.1 coordinate 40,613,587, forward strand.
CAGTACCAGCATGCAATGTACCATTCCCCAAGAAATGATTAAATGCAGGACAATTGCAGTCCAGAGCTCACCTGATGATTGCTTATGTATTCTCATAATTATAATTTAAAAAACCTACTTTTTTGGGGAGAAAATTCCAGAGAGTAAGTGGTTAAAAAAAATATGAAAGATGCAGATCAATAGTATGGTTAAAAACTAGCTTGAATGTAGATGATTCAACGGTAAAATGAAAAAACAAATAAGAAAAGAGAGTTTGAGAACAAACAAGCAGCTAACATAAAAGGGAATCCAAAGTTTTCTGATGGCGTATAAATAGCATAAGGAAAAGAGAGGCTAAAAGTAGATTTATGCATGGCTGGGTACCTTGCAACTGTTCTACCACAATGATGTTACTCAGTCACAGTAAAATTGGAGGTTGTGCAACACTAGATAAGCTAAAAATTTATAAAGAAGATATATTAGATAGTCTGGCTGTACTTAGATAAGTTGTCAGAACTCACTAAGATGCAGCAAAGAGTTTTGGATGGAAGCAAGGGTTTAAATCGCAGGGGAACAGACCATAATCTTCCAATCCTCCTTAGATATGGGACTGGTGCTAGAGAACACAAGAATTACAAATGTTATATCTTTGTTCAACAAAGGTTATAAGGATAAGCCCAACAACTGCAAACCAGTCAGTCTAACTTGTTGGTGGGAAAACTTTTAAAAGTGACAATTTGGGACAACATTAACAGTCTCTTAGACAAAAGTGGATTAAATAAAAACCAGCAAAGATTTGTTAAGGGAAAATAGTTTTGAGCTGAATTCCTTGTCTTCTTGATGAGGTAATAAAAGGGGTTAATAGAGCAAATGTGGTTGACATGGACTTTCAAAAAGCATCTGATAAAATGCCATATAACAGTGACCAGCAAAATTAGAACCTATAGAATGAAGGAGGCAATTTGGATAAAATATTGTTTGAGTGCAGGAAACAGAATAGAGGTGAATGGTTGTTTTTGGACTGAAATGAAGTTTTTTAGGGGTTGGTGTTAGCAACTCTGCTTTCTTGATATATAATGACTTGGGCATGTGAAAATTTGCAGAAGACACAAAACTTGAAAAAATTGTGGGCTGTTAAGAGATAAATGAGAAATTTCAACAGAACAGAGACAGGCTTGTGGAATTGATGTACAAGAGGTAGATGAAATTCACTGCAACATGAAACAGCTGCCAATAGTTCAATGGTCAATGGTTAGTACTTCTCCAAAGTGAAGAAGCTACGACATCTTCTCCAGAGCTTTCAACATATCATTGATAAAAATGAACATCTAGCCATGGCCATCCCCACACCACCACTTCTTGCCTTCAAACAACTGCACAACCTCAAACAGACCATTGTCTGCAGCAAACTACCCAGTCTTCAGGAGAACAGTGACCACAACATCTCACAACCCTGCCACAGCAAAGTCTGCAAGACTAGCCAGATTATTGACATAGATGCCATCATCTCATGTGAGAACACCATCCACTAAGTACATGGTACATTCTCTTGCAACTAGCCAACATTGTCTACCTGATATGTTGCAGGAAAGGATGCCCCGAGGCACCGAATATTGGGGAAAACACGCATACGCTATGACAACGGATGAATGAACACTGCTCAACAATCACCAGGCAAGAATGTTCTCTTCATGTTGGAGAACACTTCAGCGGGCATTCGGCCTCTGATCTTCGGGTAAGCATTCTCCAAGGCAGCCTTTATGACACATGACAACGCAGAGTCGCTCAGCAGAGACTGATGGCTACATTCTTCACACGAAGCCTCAACCAGAATCTTGGGTTCATGTTACACTATCTGTAACTCCCACAACTTGCCTGGGCTTGCAAAATCTCACTAACTGTCCTGGCTAGAGATAATACATCTCTTTAACCTGAGATTAACCCTCTCCCCACTCACAATGTCTATACCTTTAAGACTTGATGACCTGAAAAGATTCACATTCCAACCATTATTTTGTAAATTAAGTTTGTGTCTTTATATGCCTTGTTTGTGAACAGAACTCCCACTTACCTGATGAAGGAGCATTTAATACATTAGGTTTTGCTACCAAATAAATTTGTTGGACTTTAACCTAGTATTGTGAGACTTCTTACTGTGTTACCCTAGTCCAACACCAGCATCTCCACATGATGGTTCATGAAGCAACCATTAGGTCATTTGAGTTAGAGAAAGTTTGACTACTGAGAAGAAAGAAAGGCCTGTGCATTGGAAAATTTGAAAGGATAGGTTTATAGGTATATTCTATGATTTTTCCATCCTACCTCATACATGCATTTGTTGACTATTCTGAATTAAATGTTAATTATTGAGGAGATGAGTATGAAACTAAGATGCATACTAAAAATACCCTTTTCTTGCTCTCCCCTGGGATATTTGAACCAATCAGCATGGCTTGTGCATTACAGACATTTTCACAATCTATGGCCATCAACCATTCACAAAACTTTTGGTTAAATTTGAAATTTTTCACCATGTTGCAAAAGATTTGCACTATTTCTTATATTTCCTTTCTTCCCTGACATGCATCATTTTTGGAACCCAGTAGAGTGCCAAATATCCCCAGTTAATTGCCAATACCATTTTTTAAAAAGTAACTAGCGCAAGAAAGATTGACCTACCCTTAATATTTCCAACCTCTCTAAGGAAAGATCTTTTTATTTTTGGAAATAATGGGGAAGGATCATAAATTCACTACTCTAGGACTTACAGAACATCTGTATCCTACTCCAATGTGCCATAGTGTATCAGTATATTAATGAACCACCAATCATGAGTTATTTTTAATCTCAATGCTTTTGGCTTATCTTATCCAGCTAACAGCAAAGACATTTGTAACTGATTAATGAATTCATTTTATTTAAGGTTATGGCTAAGAATTAAATTTACAATATTTTATTTCTCAGTCATTAAGAATTCCCCCAATGGCTAACTGGGGATGCCGGCTTTAGAAAGTGGAGAAATACATTAGTTAAATGACTTAGTAGCACACAAGCAAAGGTTCCAAATCTGTATCAGCCATGTGAATGTTGAGCACACTGCAACTGGATTTAGTTCTTGGAATGCTGTCGGGATAGTTTGCTTGAACAGCATGCAATAGAACCTACAAGGGAGTGAGTTACCTTGGATCTGTCCTGTATAATGAGACAGGTAAAATTAAAGATCTTCTTGTGAGGGATCCTCTTGGAATGAGTGACCATAATATGGTTGAATTTCTAATACAGATGGAGGGTGAGAAAGCAGGGTCCGAAACCAGTGTCCTTAGCTGGAACAGGGGGGAGTATGATAGGATGAGGGTGGAATTGGCTAATGTAGACTGGAAGTGCAGACTAGTTAGTAGGACAGCTGAGGAACAGTGGAGGATTTTTAAGGAGATTTTTCTCAGTACTCAGCAAAAATATATTCTGCTGATAAAGGAGGAATGTAAGAAAAGAGATAACCAGCCGTAGGTAGCTAAGGAAATGAAGGAGAATATTAAATTAAAAACCGACACGTACACAGTAGCCAAAACTAGTGCGGAATTAGAAGATTAGGAAAGCTTTAAAAAACAACAAATGACTACTAAGAGAGCAATAAAGAAAGGAGAGATAGATTATGAAAGTAAACTAGCATAAAATATAAAAACTGATCATAAACATTTTTACAAATATATAAAATGGAAAAGAGTGGCTAAAGTAAATGTTGGTCCCTTAGAAGATCAGAAGGGGGATTTAATAATGGGAAAAAAGGAAATGACCGAGGCCTTAAACAAGTTTTTTCTCTTGGTCTTCATGGTAAAGGACACAAATAGCTTACTGAAAATTGACAGTTGTGGGACTGTAGGGGATGAGGACCTTAAAACAATTATTATTACTAAAGAGGTAGTGCTTGGTAGACTGATGGGACTAAAGGTAGTCAAGTCCCTGGGCCCATGTGGAATGCATCCCAGAGTACTAAAAGAAATAGCAGAAGTAATAGCAGATGCATTAGTTGTAATTTATCAAATTTCATTGGATTCTGGGGAGGTGCCAGCTGATTGGAAAACAGCTAATGTGATGCCACTGTTTAAAAAGGGAGGTAGACAAAAAGCAGGTACATACAGGCTGGTTAGCTCAACGTCCATAGTTGGGAAGATGCTGAAATCCATCATTAAAGAAGAAATAGCAGGACACCTGGAAAAGAATGGTTCAATCAAGCAGACACAGTAAGGATTCATGAAGGGAAAGTCGTGTTTGACGAATTTACTGGATTTTTATGAAGATGTAATGAGTGCGTTTGACAGAAGGGAACCGGTGGATGTGATGCTTTTAGATTTCCAGAAAGCGTTCGATATGGTGCCTCACAAAAGGTTGCTGAAAAAGATTAGGATACACGGAGTTGGGAGCAAAGCATTAGTGTGGATTGAGGATTGGCTATCTAACAGGAAGCAGAGAGTTGGAATAAATGGGTGCTTTTCCAGTTGGCAGTTGGTGACTAGTGGCATGCCAGAGGGATCGGTGCTGGGGCCTGAACTGTTTACCATATGCATAGACGATCTGGAGGAGGGGACCAAGTGTAGGATAACAAAGTTTGCTGATGGCACAAAGATGAGTGGGAAAGCAAATTGCGTGGAGGATGCAGAAAGTCTGCAGAGAGATTTGGATAGGCTAAGTGAGTGGGCAAGGATCTGGCAGATGGAGTATAACATTGGCAAGTGTAAGGTTATCCACTTTGGAAGAAATAATAGTAAAATGGACTATTATTTAAATGGTAAAAAATTACAACATGCTACTGTGCAGAGGGATCTGGGGGTCCTTGTGCATGAATCACAAAAACTCAGTTTGCAGGTGCAGCAGGTGATCAAGAAGCCAAATAAAATGTTGGCCTTTATCGCAAGGGAGATGGAGTATAAAAGCAGGGAGGTCTTGCTGCAATTGTATAAGGTATTGAGGTCGCAAGTAGAGTACTGTGTGCAATTTTGGTACCGTTATTTGTGAAAGGATATTTTGGCCTTGGAGGGAGTGCAGAGAAGGTTAAACAGGTTGATACCAGAGATGAGGGGGTTAGTTAATGAGGAGAGATTGAGTAGATTGGGCCTGTACTCCTTGGAGTTTAGAAGGATGCTGAGGTGGGATCTTATAGAGACATATAAGATAATGAAAGGGCTAGACAGGATAGAGGCAGAGAAATTATTTCCACTTAGAAAGGAAACAAGAACTAGAGGGCACAGCCTCAAAATAAGGGGGAGTCAATTTAGAACAGAGTTGAGAAGGAATTTCTTCTCTCAGAAGAATTCTCTGCCCATTGAAGCAGTGGAGGCTACCTTGTTAAATGTGTTTAAGTCACAGGTAGATAGATTTCTGATCAATAAGGAAATTAAGGGTTATGGGGAGCAAGCGGGTAAGTGGAACCGAACCACTATCAGATCAACCACAATCTTATTGAATGGCAGGGGCAGGCTCGAGGGGCTGGATAGCCTACTCCTGCTCCCATCTCTTACGTTCTTATGATTTATTGCTTCAGAGCTAGAAAAAAAAAGAAAACATCAGCTAAGGTTTCCACTTATGATCATCATGCAGTGACATCTGTTGGAAAATTTACCTGTGTGCATATCAAGTAAAGGAGAATTGCATTTAGTCGAGCTGGGCTATGTTTCATCTTTAGTTAAATAGTTTACTGACACTTAAAACCAGTTGAGCGAGTATGATTGTGCATCTTGAGAGAAAAAGAAAATCCGAAAGATCAGAAAAGCAGAGATTGAATAAATGCATTTTCTATAAGTTCGCAATACAACAGTCCAGTGCTAAAACTAATGAGGTTATCATCTTATATGATGAGCATTTTTTTATTAAATGCTGCCAAATTACTTGGCCTTACATTTGCACAAGTGATTTCATTTACTGTTGGCAAAATACCAAAGGGCAATTGTGTTATAATTCAATGCAGACATTGTAAAACTCTGACACACTAAATGTGACAATGCTTTAGAAGGAGTTAACATAAATGGGAATGAAAGATTAGTCTGATGTCAGGAAGCTGAACCATACGCCCCAATTATGGGAAAATCGCCTTCAAAACACCTGACAAATGTTAGGTTAAATGAAATGTTCTCTAATTAACTAACATATACAAGACTTCAAAGTCAGATATCTTGATGCTACTTAGTGACAAACTCAAATAAAGGACTCCGTGAATTATCAGTCAACACAAACTTCCAATCTCAGCTGACTGCTACAAGGTTATACGGTTTCATTTCCATGCATCTATCCTTTTACTGAACTGTGTACAATTTACAGAAAAAGCCAACATGGTAAACAGTTTCACACAATGAGGTGTGAAGACTGATAGAACTGTATTCAATGATTCTGAATTCCCCTGATGAGCTGCCAGAAATCATTATGAATGGACCAGCTGATGGGTTGATGACTGATAAAGGCAAAACAAACAGCATTAGTAATTTGAGAAAACATATGCTACTATGACAACGGAAAGCACATAGTGACAGTTTCTTAGATTGGAATTTAAAAACATTATTCATTATTTAAGCAGTTTTCATACACTTCACAATAACGTAATTTAGAACTCTCTAAAATTAGGGATCAGTTTATCTACCACGCTTTTTTTAAAAAGCAATGTTAAAGTCCTTGTATTTGTCTTCCAAGATCTGTACAAGAATCGCATTTTAGATCAAACAATATGACCAGGTTATAAATATAAAGTTTATTTAAAGGCTATATACATGCACATTGGGATCCAATTAACTCGCACCGAGACTGCATCTCAATATTTGTCACAGTGGGCCAAAATTATTGAGATTTTCAGAAAATAAAATGAATTATCAAACTTTGTACTCAAGATTAATCCCAGACAAACCATGATCAGAATAATGCTAAACATATTTATAAAATCATCATCTTGTACTGGCCTATTTAATTTGTAATATTTTCATATTTCACTGGAATAAAATATACGCAAGTAGATCAAGAAGTCAATGTAGTCAAAGCATTTGATTAAACCTTACTCAGTGAAAATCCTCAACAATAAATTGAATGGTTGATTTCTCATTACTCCATAAATGCTTCCTAAGTATGATTTCTGTTCAGATTTTTTAATTACAACAAATGAGTTAAAATTGTTTGGCTTAATCTAAGGAACCTGGCCAAATGTTACCACTTGCAGAGAATAATTATTTTATTTACAATCTTTCATTTTGTATCAATTGGATTCTTCTGTTTCAGTTCAATCTGTATGGTCAGTGATACCCCAGAAGCTCTTTTGTTCACATCAAGCAGTTAGGTATGGTGATATCTTTAGCTAAAACAACTCAATTCATCTTGGTTAGATAGAAAACAGAAAACTGAGATAGTTCTGTAATTGTGCTTTAACTGCATCTAAAAGACATATTGTGTCCAAACCAAATACTGATCCACAGTTAATTTAGTGAATGAATCCCTCAGGGTGTTCAGCCATCCACCACTACAGCTCATTAAAGCCCAATATCCGACTTTTCATGTTGTATCAGTGGAAGCACTTATGCTCAAAATGTAATTAAACTTAAAACAAACAAGATCTTTTTGACGTCTATGTTTTTACTGACAACGGCATGAACTGATGTCATGTTAGTTGGTGAGAGCTTCATGTTTTGGCCACTTAAGGTAAGACATTTGGCCAACTGTTCATCCTATTTGCAATTAGAAACCTCAGTACTTTTAGTAATGCATTACATTTGGGAATTAAACATGTAGATCTCTTACCAGCAAATAATGTGGTAAAGCTTACCATCCAATGAAATGTTTTATTGAAATAGCCCAGACTGTTTCCCTTGTCACAGCTGTCATTACAGCCATTTGCACTTACAGTAAATCCCTTTCATTACTGAAATAGAAATTTGTGTCTTAGTACTGCTACATTACTAATGCTAAATATTTAATTCCCCAATGTGCCAATTATGGTTGAGTACTGGCAACACTGATTCTAGTTTTTAATAACTTACTGCAATATGACCATTCTTCAATTAATTAAAGTGTACGAGTAACCTGTCGTCATTTTGGCCTCCAAGACCCTGACTAATTTATACTGGACAAAACATTTTCAAATCAACTGTTACTATATTACATTTGTTTATATTTCAGCACATCACTTCTTTGTTTCTTTTCCAAAACAAGAGAAAGGATGTTTCAGCACAGCACAGCCACAAATTAATTTGCATACTTGCAATTCTCCTCGTACTGATTACTACACAAAGGAACAGAAGTTAAAATAAAAGCCTTTTTATAAGGAATGGTAGAGACAGTCCAAATAAAAATGCTACTGTGTAAGTATTACAATGGAAATAGCTTCATTTGTATTACCAGGAAAAAGTAAAGCAACTAGTTGCACAGGTCTTAGTACTGGAATACAAATCAATTTCTCCAAATTTGAAAACAGTAGCTGGCAAACTAGGTGCTTGACTCAATCATAGTCAACACCTATGAAGGCCAACCTACAGTGCAGTGTTCAAATGCTTTCTTTCAGCGTAGCTCTGATTGATACCGTTAAAAAAAAGTATTAACCTGAATCTTATTAAATTCAGATAAAATCCACTTCTCAAATGGTCATTGCAAAGCAGTGTTAGTTCATATCCTTCAAAGCACTGCAACGTACGGGTAATCGAACGGAATCTGTGGTGATTTGTACGCACATGAGATATCACAATTACTGTAAATCACCTGCATTTTGTGCATCGGTCTTTCAGATTAAATTAAAGACCCTCTAAATAAGTGCTATGCAAATCAGACAATTGTTGCAGAGACAAAATCTTGTCTCACACAGTGGACACCTTCCATCTTGTGTGGCATTTATGCTATTATGCTAACTAGCATGGTGTCAAAATTGATCTAGCAGCTCCAAACTAGGTAATCCATCAGGTGCTGAGAGCCATCAGCAACAGAATGATATTCAAATATATTTATTAATCTCATGACACAGCATCTTTTTGACTCCATCATTACAGTCAAGCCAGGGGACAACCCTGATTCAATGAGAAGTATAAGAGAGCCTCCCAGCAGCAACAGGCTTACCTAAAAGTGAGGTTCTAAATTGGCAAAGTTACAACAAAAGGACTACATTCATGCTAAAGCAATGAAACAGCATGAAACAGATAGAATGGATCAGATCAAAGCTCTGCAATCCTGCTATAGAGAGTCATGAATGACTGTGGAGGATTAAACATACAAATTAGGAGCACAAATAGGCATTCAGCCAATCAAGCCTGCTCCGCTATTCAAAAAGATAATCACTGATATGATTGTAACCACATTCCCATCTACTCACAATAATATTTCATTCCCTTATCAAGAATCTATCTTGCTCTGCCTTAAATATATGCCAAGGCTCTGCTTCAACTGTCTTTTAGTAAGAAGTCTGACAACACCAGGTTTAAATCCAACCGATTTATTTGATAGTAAACTCACAAGCTTTCGACCCTCTGGTCTTCGTCAGGTGAATGAGGTGTTCTGGTCTCAAACACCTCATTCACCTGACAAAGACCCGAGGGTTGAAAGCTTGTGCGTTTACTATCAAATAAATCGGTCGGATTTAAACCTGGCGTTGTCAGACTTCTTACTGTGTCTACCCGATTCCAACGCCAGCATCTGTACATCATGTCAACTGTCTTTTGAGGAAGAAAGTTCCAAAGACACACAGCCCTCAGAGAAAATAATTCTTCTCATCTCTGCCTTAAATGGATGATCCCTTTTTCAGATAGTGATCCCCTAGTTCAAGATTCTCCCACAAGAGAAAATATTCTTTCCACATCCATCCTGTCAAGATCACACAGGATCTTAAATGCCTAAACTAAGTTGTCTCTTACTCTTCTGAACTCCAGCAGATACAAGTCTAGTCTGTTCAAACTTTCCTCAAAAGACAACCTGCCCATTCCAAGTATTAGTCTGGTAACACTTCTCTGAATTGCTTCCAACCCATTTACATCCTTCCTTAAATGAGACAACCCATGCTGTACACAGTACTCCAGATGTGGTTTGACTAATGTCCTGTATAACTGAAGCATAACTTCTCCATTTTTGTATTACATTTCCCTTACAATAAATAAGAACATTCTGCTTGCTTTCCTAATTATTTGCTGTATCTGAATGCTAACCTTTGCCATTCATGCAGCAAGATATGCAGATTGTTCTGCACCTTAAAATTCTGCAACCTTTCATTGTTTAGATGTGCTTCTTCTTTAATCTTCCTGCAGGAAATGGACAATTTCACCATTTCCTACTTAATACTCTATTTGCCAGATATACAACCACTCATTTACTTTATCTATATCCCTTTTCTTTTCACAGGTTACTTTTCTACCTAGCTTTGGTTCATCAGCAAATTTAGGAATCATATTTTTGGTCCCTTCATCCAACTCTTTAAAATAGATTGTAAAAATTTGATGCCCACCACCCATTATATCTTGCCAACTTGAAAAGGACTCTCATGTCTACTCTGTTTCCAGTTCACTTCTTCTTTTGTTTATACCAATTTGTCATCCCTACACCATCAGCATTTATGTTCTGCAATACCTTTGATGTGGCACCTTATCAAATGCCTTCTGGAAGTTTAAATACAGTATATCCACTGGTTCCTCTTTATCCATAGTACATGTTACTTCTTCAAAGAACTCCAATAAATTGGTTTAAACATGGTTTCCCTCTCACAAAATCATGCTGACTTTGCCTGATTGCTTTGAACTTATCTAAATGCTGTGCTATAACATCTTTAATAAACAGCTTCTAATATTTTTACCTGTGACAGATATTCAGCTAATTGGCCTGTAGTTTCCTTCTTTCTGTCTCTTTCCCCTTTTGAATTAAAGGCGTTACATTTGCTATTTTCCAATCTAATGGGATCTTCGCTGAGTCTAGAGAATTTTGGAAAATTAAAACAAATGCATCAGCAGATTCACTTGTCTCTTCTTTAAGAATGTAGGATAAGGTCCATCAGGACCTGGAGACTTGTCAGTCCACAGCTCTAAAAATTTGCTCAGTATTATTTTCCTGGTGGCTGTAATTTCTTTGAGTTTCTGATTTACAGCTTTTTCTGGGATGCTACTTGTACCCTCTATGGTGGTACTGATGCAATATACCTGTTCTATTCAGCTACCGTATCCTTATTTTCACTATTAATTCCCCAGGCTCACTTTCTAATGCTCCTTTTTTTTAATATCCATACAACTCTTATTATGTATTTTTGTATTTCTAGCTAGCTTTTTCCTGTAGACTAGTTTTTCCCTTCCTAATAATCTTTGTTCAGAATTTTTTTAAATGACAATCTTCTGACCTGTCACCCAATCTTTCACAATTATATGCTTTTTAAGTTTGATATTATCTTTAACTTTTTTAATTAACCACAAATGCTGAGCATTTTCTTCCTCATTGGAATGCATCTGCATTCTGAAATATCTCCTTAATATCTGCCAGTGTATCTCTATTGACTAATCCCTAACCTAACTTGCTAATTCTTTTTACACCTTAAATTCACTTTCACACCTTAAAACTGCTCTTATTTAAATTAAAAATACTAATCTTGGATCCACTCTTCTCTCTCTCAAACTAAATGTAGATTTATATGTTATGATTGCTTCTACCTAGGGGTGCCTTTGCTACAAATCATTGATTAATCCCATTTTATTGCACGATAGTAGGACTTGTATACCATACACTCAGTCTGATCCAGAATGTGCTGCTCTAACAGTCTATTGAAGAAACATTCTATGAACTCCTCATCTATCTTTGCAAAGATTGTGGTTCCCACATTAATGACCCCTGGATTTGCTTACTGCCTCATTTCACAGTCACACATTCCTGTTATTGACCACCAGCCAAATCCAAAGACTTTACACTAAGAATGTAACCACACCTAGGTCCCTTTTCTCCTCCCTGTGCCTCGTAGTTTCTGCAGTTCAGCCTCCAACTCAATCGCTCTAAGTCGAAGCTCTCTCAGCTGCAAACACGTTGTTTTTATTCATTCAAGAGATGTTGGCTTCACTGACCAGGCAAGCATTGAATAGACTGGTCTGCACTCGTTGGAGTTTGGAGGGCTGAGGGGGTATCTTATAGAGACATAAAAGATAATGAAGGGGATAGATAAGATAGAGGTAGAGAGATTCTTCCTGCTTAGAAAGGATAGCAGGACTAGAGGGCAAGCACAGAGAAGGCTGACAAGAGAATACAATGGATCTTGGTCATGTGCACTTTAAGAAAGCATTTAATTAAAGTTCCACATAAAATGCTGGTTAACAAAAATTGAAACAGATGCATTAGATTAAAAATTTGTCTTAAGGGCAGAAAACAGCAACTGTTAGTAAATGGTTGTTTTTCAGACTGGAAGATGAGAGATAGTGGTATTCCTCAAAGGTCAGAGCTTCTTTTTTAATATATCTAAATTGATCTGGATATTGCTATACAAAGCATAATTTAAACATTTGCTGATATCAAATTTGGAGGTGCAGCAAACAATGAGGGAAAGAAGAAAGTCTTGCATCTAGAGAGCACTTTTCCAAATGTCTCAAGAGTGGGGGTGCCTTTGTGAATAGAAAGTGATTCCATCCGTTCAATGTTCAAGTCATCTCAAACCATCATAAGTAGATCGTGTTTCTGGGAAGCAGCCATGACTCCTACATCTTTTGGAGAATCTTAACCATCTCAGCTCTACAATCACCCAAACGTCTTTGTCGTTAGATCATGGGAGACAAGGGATACCTACTGAAGTACGGGCTGCATGACGGTTAGCACTGATGCCGCAAAGCACCAGGGTTCATTTCTGCCTTGGGCCTGACTGTGTGGAGTTTGTGTATTCTCCTACTATCTTCGTGAGTTTCTTCCAGATGCTCTGGTTTCCTCCCATATTCTGAATGACGTGCTGATTAAGCAAATTGACCATGCTAATTTCTCCCTCAGTGTACCCCAACAGGTATTGGAGTGTGGTGACTAAGGGATTTTCACAATAACTTCATTGCAGCCTACTTATGACATGAATAAAAGGTCTGACCTCTGTATACAACCCAATACCCAACTGGAACCACATCCAGCTGCTGCCATATGACTACCAGGGCCACCATCAAACAGGCTATTTGTCTTTTTCGCTATGAAGTTTGGATACCTTGCTAGGTCTGGGGGAAGCTCAAAAAGTATTCTGCATCCTTGTCCGTGGTTGCACAACCCGGTGTTTTAGAGGCAAGTAGCACCAGAGCCAAAGGAAGACATGAGAGAGCCACAATTTTAGAGGAACAGGATGAGCATCAAGTATCTTAACAGGTGCCATCAATTATGATGGCATCATGGGCCCACCTCTCTGGACAATGACATGTCCTTAGCAGGGAGATCTGCAATTTTCTAATCAGCAGGCACTTCATAAGCGGCCACCAAACAAAAGTCCTTTCCCAGAGCAGCCATGACTCTTGACATATTGCTATACCTATCAGCATCATATGCCAAGGCTGACTGTCAATGCAAGTGCTCATGTGGCATTCACTTTTACATAGCATTGATTCTACATCTGGTCACTTTCAATTGTTCAATACAAATAAATAAACCATCTTCATATACTGAACGTCAAGGCTTTTAACTTCCATTAAAGGCTTCTGCAGTTAACAAGTTATTACCCAGTGAAACTCCAAGTGCTAGTTGATAACTTTACATGCTCACTTAAGGTGAACTCCTTTGGGTGCTCCCTCTATGCCTGGAGTTGAATGGGGTAGAAAGCCACTTCATTCCTTATTCTTGCATTAGATTGCCAAGGCCCGAATCTTCTGAATGTCTTAACTTCCAGATTCAGCTCCTGGCAATGAAAAGATGCATGACTAGTCCATCTTGCCCACCCATCACTTCACATATTTCAAGGTAAGACTATGCCATAGTTAACTATGTGCAGCTTCCGCATCTACTTAGATATATGGTCCCATGCATCTCTCCTTCAGGGTTATGACTCTCTCAATGGAGGACATCATATATTCACATGCCAGAGATATGACACATGAGAAGGATTAAGTCCTCCATGGGTTATGCATGGAACAACATTTCCTCCAGAAACTGACTGATGTTCATATATTTGACATCAAAACACCTACTTTGCTGGCTCACCATCTGCACGAGAAAGTGGTCACAGTGCTCACTAGATTGATATTCAGGCAAAATGGATAGCATGTGTCAATGGGAATATAATGCCCTGATGGAAATTGTGCTGGAATAAGATGACACTGCAGATTTAAATGGTCTCTGAACCTTCCAGTTTAGTGGGAGCCCTGATCTGACCCTCATCTGCTGTGCATGTGGGAGAAACATGAAGAAGTACTCATTCAATCAAGCCTCTCCTTGACTGGAGCTTCCAAGCTTTGTGAAGGGTAGGTTGTTCCTCACAAACCTTACTGAGTTCTTTGAGAAGGTGACCAAAGAGGTGGATAAGAGTAAAGCAGTTGATGTGGTGCATATGGATTTCAGTTAAGCATTTGATAAGGTTCCCCATGGTAAGCTATTGCAGAAGATAGAGAGGCTTGGGATTGAGGGTGATTTAGCAGTTTGGATCAGAAATCAGTTAGCTGTAAGGAGATAGAGGGAAATGTTCATTCTGGAGTTCAGTTACTGGTGACGTATCGCAAGGATCTGTTTTGGGGCCACTGCTGTTTGTCATTTTTATAAAGGAGTTGGATGAGAGCATAGAAGGATGGGATCGTGAATTTGTGGATGACACTAAAGTTGGTGGAATTGTGGACAGTGCGGAAGGATGTTGCAGGTTACAGAGGGACATAGATAAGCTGCAGAGCTGGGTTGAGAGGTGGCAAATGGAGTTTAATGTGGAAAAGTGTGAAGTGATTCCATTTGGAAGGAACAACAGGAATACAAAGTACTGGGCAAATGGTAAGATACTTGGTAGTGTGGGTGAGCAGAGAGATCCTGGTGTCCATGTGCATAATCCCTGAAAGCTGGCACCCAAGTTAATAGGGTTGTTAACAAGGCATACGGTGTGTTAGGTTTTATTGGTAGAGGGACTGAGTTTTGGATCCATGAGGTCATGTTGCAGCTGTACAAAACTCTGATCCGGCCACACTGAGTATTGCGTACAGTTCTGATTGCCGCATTATAGAAAGGATTGGAAAGGGTGCAAAGGAGATTTACCAGAATGTTGCCTGGTATAGTGGGAAGGTCTTATGAGGAAAGGCTGAGGGATTCGAGGCTGTTTTCGCTAGAAAGAAGGTTAAGAGGTGACTTAATAGAGGCACATAAGATGATCGGAGGATTAGATAGGGTGGACAGTGAGAGCCTTTTTCCTCGGATGGAGACGGCTAGCACGAGGTGACGTAGCTTTAAAGTGAGGGATGATAGATATAGGACAGATGTCAGAGATAGGTTTTTTTTACTCAGACTGGTAAGGACGTGGGATGCCCTACCTGCAACAGTAGTGGACTCGTCAATATTAAGGGCATTTAAGTGGTCATTGGATAAACGTATGGATGATATTGGAATAGTGTAGTGTTGGATGGGCTTTAGATTGGTTTCACAGGTTGGCGCAACATCGACGGCTGAAGGGCCTGTACTGCGCTGTAATGTTCTATGTTCTAAGCAATTGGATGATGAAAGTAAAAAGTGCACAACCAAATATATTTGCAGCTTAAATTCTACAGTGGACATGACTCAAAGCAACTTCCACACGAAAATTTAATCTTTCCAATTTTAAAGAGAATGCAAGATGGAATGCCTTAAATGCAGGAGAATTTTTCATCAGATAGCAAAGTAAAACAAAGAGCGTGCAAATCTACAAGTGTTAATTTTCCTCTATTAATCAGGGAGTCATCCACATATTAATTTGTCTTTACTTGCCCAAATAGAATCAATTTTGCCATATTCAAAAGAACATTTGCCATTTCTATCAAGTGCACTTGACTCATATCACAGCATCATTCCATCAACATTGACAGCCCTCTGGACCAAGCATGAGCCTACACAGGTTATGCCTGCATGTGCACTTTCAGGTAGAGTTCACTGGATAAAATCCTGGCTGATTTTACTCCCCTGCAGTCCAGGAGTACCAAGGCTGATCACTGCCCTATCACTGCATTGACTGAGGTCAATTAACTCAGAACAAATCAAGGATCAAATCCAAGACACAATTATCTGCACTATTCTGTAAAACAGAGTTTTCGCTTTGGCTATGATCAACAATTCCAGTGCAAACTGCACCCATTTTGAAATGTTCTTTTACCCCATCAATCCTGCCTTAGATTTTCCGCTCAAATCTATGTATTGCTGAAGGCAAAATCTGTCATGTGACTAGTGCAATTCTGCAGCATTTCAACATATAATTTAAAAAATATTGGTTGACATATTTAAAAGAAATAACTTGGTAAAATGTGATCAATACAGCTAATATGGGTTTATCAAAAAAAAAACACTTAAATCAGTGTCAAGCCATCACTTGAGAAGAACCTGAATTTAAATGACTGAAAATGGCTTTAAAAATATACAAAATGATTTTCCAATTGTATGAGGTCAGTTCCTCAGTAACTTCAAAAATATTTTCATTTAAAACCTTTCAAAATGTACCTGTTGGTGTTCTTGTGCCCAAAAAGACCTGCAAAAGAAGACAATGAACAGAAAATCCCAATGATGATTAACGCATCTTGGGGGTGTGACTAATAATACAGGGTGGGTCCACTTCAAGCACATTGTTTTAAAAATTAGTGGAAAAGACTGTGGGAACTCTGAATGCAATTTGCACTTAAAATTGTGTGATCTTTTGCACTGGTTATGTCACTATCAGTTGTATTGTGCATTTACGTTTTAGGTAGTGCAAGAGTCAAGTACCTTCCTTTTAAAAATGTTACAAAGATTATGAACTGTAATATGATTTTGTTTTAGTTGTTTTCACCAGGGAAATGGGTTAATCTTAACCATTATAATGGTGAGCCAAGAGACAGGCCATTGGATCCACCTCTCAAATGAATGTCTTTTGGTTAACGGAACAGCAAACTCCAAGAGATTGTTTTGATCCTTGCCAAAGTGAAATATCTTCACGTAGAAGTGAGAGAGCTTTTGAAAGACAAAACTAGTAAGAAACTTTAAGAAAGAGGTGTTCTTCAAAACCAATTTTCCTTTTTAAGTACAATTTCTGAATGATTGGCAAGGTAACCAACTGACAGTGTTTCATCTATTGGTATCAAACTGAGTCATGATAGCTTTCCATGTTGGAAAGAATTTTTGCCTTGATGGTCAACTGAAAACTGAGCACCTCGAGTAACTTAGCCCAGACAGAGAGTAATAGTGGAAGGCTGTTTTTCTAGCTGGAGGTCGGTCACTAGTGGTGTGCCGCAGGGCTCGGTACTGGGACCTCTTCTGTTTGTAATATATATAAATGACTTGGAAGAGGGAGTAAGTGGAGTGATCAGCAAGTTTGCAGACGATACAAAGATGGCTGGACTTGCGGATAGTGAGGAGCATTGTCAGGCGAGGCAGCAGGACATAGATAGGCTGGTAGCTTGGGCAGACAGATGGCAGATGGAATTCAATCCTGATAAATGTGAGGTGATGCATTTCGGGAGAAAGAATGTAGTGGGGAGGTATATGATAAAGGGTAGACCTATTAAGAGTATAGAAACGCAGAGGGACTTGGGGGTGCAGGTGAACAAGTCTCTGAAGGTGGCAGAGCAAGTGGAGAAGGTTGTGAAGAAAGCATATGGAATGTTAGCCTTTATAAAAAGGGTACAGAGTACAAGAGCTGGCCTTTAATGTTGCAGTTGTGTAAAATGTTGGTTAGACCTCATTTGGAATACTGCGTCCAGTTCTGATCGCCCTACTACCGGAAAGACGTGGAGACTCTGGAGAGAGTGCAGAGGAAGTTTACCAGGATGCTGCCTGGTATGGAAGGTCTGAGTTATGAGGAGAGATTAGGAAATTGGGACTGTTTTCCTTAGAAAGATGTAGACTTAGAGGAGATCTAATAGAGGTGTACAAGATTATGAGGGGTATAGATAGAGTAAACAGGGTTAAGCTCTTTCCTAGGATGGACTTGAATAGCACGAGGGGTCACGGGCTTAGGGTGATGGGGGTAAGGTATAATTTGGATGCTAGAGGGAGTTTTTTCACACAGAGGGAAGTGGGGGTATAGAATGTGCTGCCAAGTAAAGTGGTGGAGGCAGGTACTCTGGAGTTATTTAAGAAGTACTTAGATGAGCACATGAACAGAATGGGAATGGAGGGGTATAGAAAACTGATTTAAAATAGGGATCATGAGCCTTGGGAGTCCCTGGGAAGTGTGTAAATAGATGATGATATTGATGTACTTGTTTTTATCCTACAGGCGCTTTGGTCCACTTTGTTGTCTAATGAGGGGCATACACACGATGGGTCGTGAGAGGGCTGCTCTTGGATTTTCTTTTGAGAGTATCCTAGTGTTTCACGTTGTTAGTGTACGCTTGACCTGGACCATTTGACGGGCAACACAACAGCTCAGTGACTATCGCTGTGCTGTGCAGGTACATGGATTTGGGCCTGTGTCTGTGGGAGCTTGCGTGGGTTCTCTCCGGGTGCTCCGGTTTCCTCCCTTATCCCAAAGATGTGCTCTTAGGCTAATTGGCAAAACAAATTCTCTCTAAATTGTCTCAAATTTGGTTTTTAATCCATAGATCTATAAACATGGACAGGGATCACGGGTAGAGGTGGGAACATCGGGGTGGCGGCGTGGGGTCGTTGGGCCGAAGGCCCTGTTTTCCCGTGCTGTTTTGTTCTTTGTAACTTGTTACAAAGAAACATATTCTCATTGCCCTTACCATACTTTAGATTAACAGTACAATTTTTGAAGTGTTTCTTTTGTTGTATGCCACAATGTAAAAACACTGCCTATTTTTTCCTGGTAGAAATTAATAAAATTACCATTTCTCAAATAAAAAACTTACACAGTAGAATGGCACTTTTTTTATTTGGATATATTAATTTTAGATTTTGAGGTTTTTCTCAACTAAAAAAATCAAATATTACACTATTAAGTTATCCTAATTCTGATCTTTATTTTCAGCAAATGACTTCCTTTCACCATCAAATTACTGGTTAGAAAGGAAGGTCCTCTGGCAAGGAAGGAGTTAATACAACTAAAAGTGTCACAATCTTTTAAATAAAAATGACCTGCCTTTAACTAGTAAAAGTACCATAATTGGATAAATAATTAGATGACTTTCTTCATGACAACAGTTCCTTCATATGCTTTAAATGATCTTGTTAGTAGGTTCCACATTACTTTTCTCATTAACATTTGAAAGGTTTCAAACGCAAATCTGCTCAATAGAATAATTACTGGACCCACAAATTTACCCAAACACAACTTTCTCGCGTGAGGAAATGACAGCTGGCTGATTGGCTGACAGTATACAATTGTTGCAAATACATATCAGAAGGTTCAGACATGCCGTCCTGTAGGAATTCTAGGCTATGACGGATGAGAAACATACACTTCAAACTGTTTTCTAGACAAAAAAAAAGTCATAATAGCTATTTAACTTAGAAATAAACATTCTTAATTAGAATTTCTGCATTGCTGATTCAACAAATTACATCCATCCCACTATATTCACCACACCATTGGTTATATGCTGATTATTTTATATTTTTGTTTATTTTCTAAAGTAATTGGAGTAATATTTCAAAAGTAGAATTCAACTTTTTTTCTGCCCCCGCCCCAGAGAAAAGTACTATTTCAATCTGGTTTTCTATGTTTGTTTCAAATAACATTTTTCCTGATAATTTTTTAAGGTTGTTCAAATTTAAAACTCACCCAGAATCCTGACAAGTCCTCTTGAGTGAAGCTCTCGAGTTTTCTTAACTGGCTGTTTCCAAAATAGAGAAGTTCTTAGATTCTCACGTCTGTAAAAACTGATGGGAGTGCTGAAAGACAAGGAAGTATAAGTCAAGCCACCTATGCTGAGCTTTGAAAGGCAAACTCTTGGTAAAGTAATTACACGCAACACTGCTCCACAACTGATTTGTCAGAATTGCTTGTTAAAATTGTACTTACTTATGTAAATATGGTTGAGCTTAACACAGTTTCCACGGATACTTCATTATTCTACTTTTGTTGGGGCTGTTTGGTTGGTTGGTTGGTTGGGGGAGGGGTGGAGGGGGGTGTAACTTGTTATCTGAGAGTATTTGAATTAGGCATTATCCACCAGTAAACTACTCTCATAGTCATTTGATGATTTCCTTAATATGCCTATAAATTTATGTTGACAAGTCCCACTAAAACTACATCAATTTCCCTTTGATGTTGCTACCTAACCCTCCCTCTAATGACATACATTAAGCCACAATACCTATTTAGAACACAGATGTTTGGATACGCGAAGAACAAGCAATTACAAACAGAACTAATCGTGATACAGTGAAGTCTACTTCAAATGAATCATCTTACTTAGAAGAATCAAAACAGAAAATCCATTACAAAATTATTAAGCTCTACCTACTATTTAACTGTGCTCACCCAACAAACAAGGAATAAGTAATGTAACTAGAGAAATATTGTATCAGATCTATATTCAATTGTGACATTGCTATCACAATGCAAACTAAATACAAAATCAATGGACATTTAGGGACCGATTTTACCATTGCATCGTGCCCATCTTTGGGCACAAAAACTTGATAAAGTTGGGCGTGAGGCGATTAATGCGATCCATGCCTGTGCAGGTGGCCACTTTAACAAGACCCTGGAATGGCTGCAATCTGATTTGCACCTGAAACGGGTGCAACAGTGATTTAAATGCATTTGCACATATTTAAATTGAATTAATGAACTGCATTTGCTGATCTGGAATTGCGCCGAAATAGACAAGCTGAATAAAAGTCAGAATCGGTCACTCCATTGCTGAATAGGTATGTTCAGAGCTTCCAATGGCTCTCTAACTCAGATCGATGGAGGGAAGGAGAAAGGCACGTCAGATCATTCTCTGTTGGGGGCAGGGGTGTGGGAAAGGAGGAGGAAGGCCCAATCATTGTTCGGTTGAGGGAGAGGGAGGACAGATCATTGTCTAGTTGTGGGGGTGGGGAAGGGGAAGGGGAAGGGGGAGGGGGAGGGCAGTGAAGTGGGCAAGATCATTCTTTGTTGAGAGGGTGAGGGAGAGAGGAGGCAGGTCAGATGTAGCTGTGGAGAGGGGAAAGAAGGCTGGATCATTCTCTGGGGGTGGGGAGCAGAAGTGATGCCAGATTATTCTCTTGGAAGGGAGGGAGGGAGGGAGTGAGGCCGGATCATTCTCAGGGAGGTGGAGAGAAAGGCAGGTAAGATGTATCTCTGATGGGGGTAGAGGCAGGAAAAGAGGGGGCAGGGCTGCCTGCTGCTACTCTGCGGGCGATCGGTCTGGGAGGGAAGGGGGCAGGAAGGCTGCAGTCAGTCTGCGTGGGTTGGTGAAGGGGGGTAGATGGTGGATAAGGGGCACAAATGATGTCTGTGGGGGCCATCACTCCAGCTTTTCTCTCCCAGCCGCTTTCTCTGCTTTTTGCAGCTCGAGAGCAAAGTGACAGGTGCACTTTTTCAAGTTTTTTTTTCAAAAAAAAAAAATGTACATGCACAGTCCAGAACTCCGATAGTTTTGGGCGTACCCACAGAGTGATTCAGACTGGCAATTTTTTTTCAGGGTGATTGCTGATCTATAAGCAGATTTCCAAGTCGGATCTGAAATGCAACCAGATACAGCACTTAGAATGAAAATGGTAAAATCAGGCCTTTAAATGTTTTTGGTAAAGAATAATTTCAGTCGTTGAAAAATCCCAAGTAGCCTAATTATAGGCCAATTTATTAAACTGGACCAAACACAAACTTTGCCTTAGAGTTTTTAGAAGATTCAACACTGTTTGAAGCATGTGAAACTCCCAAACTAAAACGCACAGCTTTCCCCCAACCAGGAATCAATTCAGTTTCATTGGAGTTTTTTGGTAACTAAATGTTGCCACAGTATCAAGGACATTCACTCCAACCTCACCTTTTAACAACAACTTGTATTAATGTGTGAACAAGGACTGTGATAAGGTCCAGAGCTGAGTGATCTTGGTGTTTGAACAAAGTACAACATTAATATTATGTTAAATTCATAATCACAAAGCATGCTAGATTTTTGGGGGCACTTTTAAACAAGATCAGCAGCAAATACCATCTCTCTGCCACTGATCACAACATCTGAGCCAATCCAATTTCTCCCACAGAGTTAGGAACAGATAGAGTACACTCCAGTTAAAGTAATTAATGAAAATTTCATACTTTATAAAATAGTGGCAAGAACAGTTTCAGAACAAAAAACTGAGGTGGGGAGTTTCCACCCCATGGCAGGCAAGGGTAGAAAATATGAGAAGACTCAAATATCGGTTTTGTCATCACGAAACCTGTTTGCGATCAATTCCACCCATCAGTGATGGGCTACATTTCCCACGCAGCATGTTGGAACTGTCATTTTAATATATTTGCATCTCATCATATGCACTTCTCATCAGATTCAACCTCCACACTGAATCAGGCCACGTCGACATATAATTAGAATGACACGTTTCACAGTGGTACATAAAATGTGTGCACTGCCGACCTGCACTTCATCATTTTGAGGTTAGTTCATCTGTCCTGAATCATGCAGGAATCAGTATCAGGCTTCACAAGTAGTGCCACATCACTTTCAGGGGTAGCCACAGATATCTGTCTACCAGACCAGTAATAAGATGGGATAGTTTTGTATGGGCTGCAGAGTTAGGCCACCACTAGGGAAGAGGGCAGCTGGCCTCATGCAGAAGAAGGGGCTGTTGGATTGAGCTTTGCTGAGGGTGATGAATAGGGAAGGTTGCTAGGGATGTGTAGCAGGAGAAGTGGGGGGCGGGGGGGGGAGGTGTGAAGCAGGAGGAAGATTGGGATGTACGTTAAACAGTGTAAATAGCCTCAAGCCGGGCTGAATGAGACCCACATGGGCCATAGGTTTCCACTTCAAAATCAGACATTTGTCAGAAGAACAATGGGATAAAGGAATACAGGTGTGGATGGATAGATCTGTGAGGAAGAGTAACCAGGACACGAAGCCCCTCTGGCAGATGGGAGGGATTTCCAAACTGGTCTGGCAGAGAGAGTTCAGCACTACCACCTTCCAACCTGTAACACTGACACAGTACAAAATTAAAATAAGAAGCTCTGCTGGTGGATTGAGAGCAGATACATGTGCTGCTTACAACGGCATGCAACTGAACTGTGCATTTCTAACGAAGCGAGAGGCACAGCTGAAACATGATAGGAAACTTTCAATGATAGTTCAGGGAATGAGGGAAGTCAAGCAATGAAGCCCACTCATGAGAGACTAATCTCACAAAGTGACATAACCTTTTTCTTTAACTACTTATTCACAGCATGGAAATTCTCCAGTTTAATAAGGAGCTCCACAAACTGACGAATGGACAAGCTCCAGATGCCTGTCACAAAGTTGACATCAGATGCTTCACTGAAGAGAAGCCTCAGGCCCTCTCAAATAATCTCAATTTTTGAATGAACATTTACTTTCTTGTTTATTCCTAAGAGTCTTATACTATAATGCAGGAAATGAGTGTGCAGCACCTGCACTGAAAGCAGCATATGAAAGCTCCTGGCAAAGCAATATTATGGAAGCCTGTCACATTGCAAGTGGTGGAGATATAATCTTAATACTTACCTCGCACAGGCCATCATTTCAGATTGGGAGTATGGTATGACAGGGAAGCAAAGCCCTAGAATCCAAATTCACTGATGATTCATTGAAAAAAATGAGGAAGTTTGGAAACTAATGATGATATTTCTCAATTTTTTATTGATACTGCAAAGAGGGGACCATCAGGAAGATAGAGCTGAATTTATCGCTTCCTGTATTTTCACGGTCAGGTAGTAAAGAAGAAGTCTGTCAGAAGCATCTGGATTGCCAAAGGGAGGTGCAATACCCACTAAAGGCCTTTATGATTTTGGTGCTAACTAATGCTGAAAGGGATTTAAGTGTGTGGGGACTTTATGGCTTAAACTGGATAGATAACTGTTAAGAATTATACCTTTCATTTTCAAGTATTCTATTTGGCAAAAGTTTTGCTATTTCTTTTTGTTGCATTCAAAAGGTTTTATTAACTGAAGTTTGTTTTGAAAAAAATTTTGAGAGTCGATAAAAGCACACCTGGAGGGAAACACCTTATGTTGCACTAATGCCAAACAAAAAAACAAATAAAAGTTAGAATCTAGGCTAACTTCATAATAATATATCTTGGAGTTTCTAATCTAGTCTCTAACACCCATGAGAGCAATATTTGTAATAAATGGAATGGGAGGCTGAGAAGAAACCGGGGGTACAGGTATGCACAGGAACCATGACATCACACCTGATTTGACAATAATAGAGCTTACCATAAAAGGGAAGCATACACAAGATGAAATACAAAATGGGTACTATTCGATTCACGTTTGTGTGCATGATGCACATGTTGTGAATACCCATACAACCATTGTGCTGCTAAATATATTTAACTTTCCTAATCTCACTGCTATATCTTGGTGCTTCCCTGACATATAGAGGTGAAGGCAGCTTACTGACTTGTATACCCTATAGTCTGTGATGACCTTGGCATGTGTCCTCTGGAGGTCTGAGATTTGGAGGACCCCAAGCTTAGGTATCCTGCTGTGGAACAGGAGCACTCTCCTTGGCCAGTGGAGCTAGAGGTGGTGGGTTCGTAAGCAGTGTTGAATTGTTTAGAATCCTGGAGTCACCCAGCTGGATGGCCCCACAATATCCAGCTGCTAATCCTCCTCCCTCTGGGTGCCCAAGTGTCGCTGGCTGATTCCTTGAGAAAGGGCAGCTGGAGTGAGATGTAGCCACTGATGGATGCCATGAAGAGCTACAGAGATAGAATACTGTTCCTGCAGTAGTGCAGGACCAAGGTCTCCTGAAGGAGTACCTCATTATTGAAGTGTCATCTTTCAGACGAGATGTTAAGCTGAGCCAAGCCTTCTTTCTAAGATGGATGCAAAATATCCCAGGATACTAGTTTGACAAGGAAGAAAGTTATATATGATGTTCTTAGCAATACTTAGTTCTCAATCAACATCACAAAACCAATTATTGGGGCATTATCACATTCCTGTTTTCTGTGCAAATTAGGTGTCACATTTCTAATATTTCATGAATAACTACACTTCATAAGGTACTTCTTGATTGTAATATGCTTTGAGACATCCTGAGATCATTGGTGCCATGTATATGTAAATCGTTCTTTTGTACAAAAGTCCATGTAACTTTGTGCTTTCTATAATCAGCATTTTAATTCCAAAAGACCTAGCCACGAAGTTTCAGGTTGTGTTCTCCTCATTAATTGATGAATTTCCTTAGCTCACCAGTTAGAGCTGGAAGTGCTACAAACTGCCTGGTGCATTTGATAACATTTGCATAGATACTCATTCTACCACTCAAGGATGAACAGTTTTAAAACACCTTTTAAGATTTCAAATCAAAGATGTGCCTTTTTAGTCTAGCAGTTTCTAAAACAAAATTAAAAATTGCTGATTTCAATGGAGCCATGTAAAGGATTTTTTTTAAGAGCAAATAAAAATCATCCCAAAAAGGATGAAAGTCATCTTGCATCATTCCAGATACCTTTTAGCAAGTATACTATGAAAGGCATAATCAGAAAGCATAAAGCAAGCTACTCATCCCCTTTCTCTGCACTATTTTCCCAAGCTGAGAAGTGAAAAGGGGACACATGATGCTTAAAATAAATTTAAATTCTAATTGTATAGAACCAATAAAATCAACAACTATTTTATGTTTAATTATTGAAGTTACGTCCAACAGCTTTCCTACCATACCCATAAGGTTCGTGATCATATGGTTTATGGTAACACACTTGTTTCACCGTTATTTGTAACTGAATCCTCCTTCCAAGTGATTAACAAAATATCTTAAGATATGCATATATGTTTTTAGTCACAAAACAAACTATGGAACAAAAAAATCATTTTAAAACCGATTAGCAAAATAAAGAGGTCAATCACCTTTTGAAAGGGCCAAAGGCAGACCACATAACTTACTGGTTGGCATGAAAACAGAAACACCATTGTGCTTGTAATACTCCTCATTAAAACTAAATCAAACTTAAATTAATGAAAAAACATTTAATTATGAGTGTTATAAATAGAATATGCAGCAAAGGTCAGTGAATTATGATTTTTATTTCCATTCTTGAGACAGGCCATAATTTATCTGAACTGTTTATGGTCATAACTTATTGAGTCTGCCTCATTTGTGGAAATAAAAATGTCTCACTGCCCTCTGTAGCATGACCTCAACATATTGGTTTTAAGTTTCATTTAGTTAATGGTATGAATACATAATTGTAAAAATTTCACTTAACAAAATCACATAATGCTCTAACTCAATAAATAATGTCAGCATTGCAACAATTCAGTTTAATTCAATTTTTCTTGTTTCTTCATTAGATTATGCTGTTTTGCTAAGTAATGGACATTGCTCATAACTGTACTGCTTTCAAAAGTGCTTTGAATATAGTGCATAAAATGCACTTCAGGTCTACTGTATAATAAATCAATAAAATATGCAAATAATTTCAGAAACTTTATATTTACAATTTTAAACAGAAATATTTAACTAAGAGATATGTTAAGCAAGACGGTTAAAAATAACATCTTTTGGTGCTTTAAGTAAAAAAAAGTACGAAACAAACTACGAAACAATTCACGTTATTGCACATACATGGGTTCTGTTTTGGCACCATCCAGAATAAACACAAATTTTCATGACTAATTTGTTACCATCCATCAGCTATTTTAATTATAGGTGCAGCAACTAAAATGGATATATTTTGGTCATGTGGCTTAATTCTGTTATGGCTTGACTGCACTAAATGGAAACTACATCACAATGAGACCTCAGATTGCTCTGAGCATTTCATGTGGTAATCTGTTAAGTAGTTGTTACGTCATAATGTCTCCCTCAGGGTTTTAAAATGCTGCCACACATTCTAAGAATCAAGCATACTTAGCAATTCATATTTACTCCTACCTTTTTTATTAAATGCACAATATAAACAATTAGAACCAGCGCAATTTAGTTGCGTGTTTTGCAGGAAATAAACTTTGATACTTTTTTACGTATTAGACTGTTTTACAGTTAAAAGCAGCTAGATTACCCATAATATTTTTAAAAAGGCACTATATATAATACTGTTTTGCAGATTTCAAAGAGCTCGCCATCATCATGGTCACATCATAAACATTTATTTAAAAAACACAATAGCCTGTCTTATACATTTCTTGCTTCCAATCAAAAATAAGCTCCTTTTTTCCCTGTCTTTTGATGAAGATAGCAATTTATGTTGGAATGCAGCTGCAACAACAACAATTTTCCTATATCTCAATCAAATGAATACTCTATCTATAATGCCAAAAGAGTATCAACCATCATTGCAAAACCAAAACTCAATCCTGCCCTTACATCCACACATTCATATGTTCTGCATGGAATACTGCATAGCAATCAGGAGTAAGAAAACTGCCAATTTTTCTTCTTTCTCCTGCACATAGTGAGAACAGTGCCTTTTCTAACTGAGGAAGGTAACTGAATGTGAACCTGAAATTGAACCATACCACATCTAAGATGCAGTTGCTCACTCAGCCATTAGAGAAACCCAAAAAAACTCTCAAAAATTGTAATCTGCAAAATGGCAACTACTATATCCTCAACACAAGAACCTGCCATTAACTTGGAAAATGGTGGGTATGTCAAATGTTCAAAAATGAAAGACATATTTAGATTTATATAGCACCTTTCATGGATGTCTTAAAGTATCTTCGAGGCAATTAAGTACTTTTGAAGTTGTAACATAGAAACAATGGCAGCCAAATTGCACATAGCAAACTCCCAAAAACAGCATTGCAATGATGATCATATAACTTAGTTTTTTTTTGTGACATTAACTGAGGGCTAGATATTGACCAGGACAATGGAAAATAACTCCCTGGTTTTTATTAAAAGTGTGGCATTGATTTTTTTTAACATCAATATAAAGAGACAAACAGAGTATTCCTTCAGTACTGTACTTGAGTGTCAGCCTTGATTTTTGTGCTCAGGTCCTGGGGTGGGACTTCAACCCATAATTTTATGACTCAGAGACTAGTGTCTGAACCATGGCTGACATATACTTTGTAGCATCAGATTGGTTTCCAAAGGGAAGATTCTTGGATGGGAGAATAGCTTTGGCTGATTCATGATCCTTTAAACATAAATTTCATTTGAGGGGCCACTGGACTTGGCCTGTGGAGCTCCATGGTAAATTTTCAATGCATATCTCTGGTGTGAACACTACCATCTCCAGAATTAAGCTGGAAACCATAAAACGTCATCAGAAAGATCATTGATCTAAAATATTAAGTGTTTCCCTCTTCAGAGATGTTGCTCGACCTGCTAATCATTTCTAGCATTTTATGTTGTTATTTCTGATTGCTGGCATCTGCTGTAATTTTGCTTTTGTGTTAATATGAGTCATCTATCCTCTTCATTGTTACTTCTGAATACACTTTGATCTTCCAACCAACATTTGGTTAAAATGTAAGAAGGGGAATTTGGTCTGCGCTGATGAATCAAGCATCTACTGATGATCTCCTTCCTATTCTATGTGGTTTATCAAATTTGGCATTAAAGGACCCTGCAGTAACAAAATTTCCCCAACATTGGGCTCAGTAAGCTGCACCACAATTATTCACACATCAGAGCTTTAGATCGATAAATGTTGATGGGATGTAATTAGAAGGTATGTATTGTTAGTTCACCACCCAAAATCTATCCCATCAATCTCACAAAAGAAAATGCTGATCTGTTGATATGTTTTGTTATTTAACAAATAAAACTAACATTCTCCCTACAGTTTTGAAAACAAATTAGTTGCAGATATCTTTGCAGTCAAACACAACAAATTATTCAAAAATTTTTCAAATAATAATTATTCAAATAATTTAAAACCAATTGTGTGCATTTACTAATATAGTCATGTTCCTTTACTTTTAAGGCATATGAATTACTTTATAAAAATAAAAGTTATACAAATTTACAGTAACAATTGGTGTATCATAATTAGCAATGTCAACTGGGATGTACAAATAACTGCTCATGGTATAATTTTATATTTTATCATTTGTTGTGTGGAAATATATATGATCATACTCCAAAAAAGAATAACATAAATTATAATGTCACTGTAATGTTATACAGGAAGTGAACAAGCACTATTTACTAAATCATGTACAGCTAAAGTAGTAATTTCAGTTCAACCATATTTTAAACCAAGGCAGCTCTGACTCAGAAACACATTATGGCCAGGGAGTATAATAATCATCGAGGAGTCAGAATGTCTGTTGGTCACCAACCTATGATTTACAATAACAACCAAAAAACTTTATTTTTCAGTCTAAAATTATTGGGCCACTTGATGTCAACTCAATGAAAATTCATCAGTTTTGATGTCCTTCTTCAAGTGAATCTTGGTGATAAAATGTAAGTGAACAAAAAGGAGCAGACATGCCAAGAGCTTAGTTTTCTCTATCAAATACCATTCTGAGCACCAATACCCTCAAAAGCCATGAGTAAAACCGTAAACTAAAGGTTGGCGGGCAAAGGACAAAGTTAACTTGTTTAGGCATGTGGAAGAAAAACAGGCAAGGAAGGGAAAGCACATTGGAAGGAAGGAGCTTTGTAGCCCATGAATTTGAAGTCAGTAATTATTTTATTGTGCCCAAAAAGTTAACCAACATTGTCCCACAAACAGTAAATAACCCAATAATTTGTTTGGATTATAACAGTGGAGGGATAAATGTTGACCACAACATCAAATGAACTCTCCTGCTCTCTTCTGAAAATGGCAATAGGGTTTTGCATGTCAACGTGAGAAACACAGGTAAGACTTCTGTTTAATGTTTCATTGGAAATTTGCCACTTCTAACACTGTAGCACTCTACTGGTTCCACATTGAAGTGTCACCCTATTTATGCGCTCAATCTTTGAAAATGGACGTGAATCCAGGACTTTTTACCTTAATGGTGAGAATATTGGCAAAGAGCCAAGGCTCAACTAGCAACATTATTAGCTTGTTTACTGTTTGTGAGACAATGCTGAGCACAAATTGATTGCCCTGTTTGTGCACATTAAGACAATTACAGCACTTCAACTTACTTCTTGGGCCACAAAGATCCTTCCTTCTTTTTACCTTCGGAAGTAGTACATGGAGCAGTACATCAAAGGCTCAGATGTCACAGCAAGGAGGATCCCAGTTTGCATGCCCATCATCATTTGCCAAATCTTGATGCAGTTTATGCCAGAGAGATCTTATAGTCCAATTTTTGGTGCACCTACCATGGGTTTCCCAGCGATGAAAAGTGCGTTCAATGGGAAACACATTTGACAATGGCAATATCATAAGATCGCACCATCTGTGAGTGGTGTTCCACATTCCACCATCGTGCAACATGCCACAGAGGGGGAGGAAAATCGTGCTTATGATAGAGGAATGACACTTCAAAAAACTCAAGCTCATCATTGATAGTTTTCTCTGGAACACAGGAGGCTGAAAGGTGATCTTATAGAGGTCTTTGGGCATAGATCAGCTAGATAGTCGATATCTTTTCCCAAAAGTAGTTGAACGTAAAACTAGAGGGCATAGGTTTAAGATGAGAGGAGAGAAATACAAAAGAGTCCAGGGAGCAATTTTTTTCCTATACAGAGAGTGATGAGTGTCTGGAACAAGCTGTCAGAGGTGGCTACAATATGACTTGATGCATGAGGAAATAGATATCAATTATAATGCACAGATATTGAATGTAACTGTTGGCTTTAACTTTTATGCCACATGGACCTCTCAGGTTTCTGTAGGAAACATCTCAGATATTAGCTATTTCACGTTGTGCTATTCCATTGAGGAGGTAATTGAAGCATCACCATGCACTTCACAAAGTATACCTCATTAGAAATTCATACCAACATTCAGCATTTTTCCCCAAACATGGCTTCCCCAAAGTTCAACACATAATTGACCCAATCAGCCATTTTGCATCCACCAAAAAAAAATGCTATTTCAGAAGTAAATAAGTAGTAAGTATTCCACCATAATACAAGCTGCATGCAATTGGAATGTCCACTGCAACAACAATGGGATCGTGGAAAAAGCTGGAGAGTACAGGGAGTACTTGTATCTGTGCACCATGAAGTTCCAGGTAAATCAGAGCACATAGATAGGGAGGAAGGGTTGAACTGGGTCCTTAGATACAGCTGTAGTAGCACCATCTTGAGATTCCAGAACAATGATATTGTGAAAAAAAATGAGAAAGTAAGATCAATTCTGTCTGGGAGGGGTATGAGGCAGCGTGGGAGAATCACTGTGCTGGGCTATGGGCTCCTTCTTAGGACATGCTCTCACTTGGTGGTAGTGCTATACTGGATGGAATTCAAGTCAGTTACAAAAGGAGAGGGATCTAGTTGGGATCCAGTAACAACTGAAATTTAAACAGTATATTCAGTGCCGTTGAAAGGATACATAGAATTCAATAGTGTTGCGATCCCAGTTGATGTTCTAACTGGGTGGAAAGATCCGAGAATGGAACCATGGCTCAAAAGATCATAATTTTTAGGAAACATAAATGCCAATTAGCTTTTAACAATTAAAAAAAGGTTTGACTATAATACAATATTCCTTCATGCCACTTACCCCCACCTCCAATCTTTACAAACATACACAAATTTTCAGGATAATACAGGTTGCAAAATATATCTCATGTTATATTCTCAGTGGACACATCATCCCTTTAAATGCACAGGCTGACTGTGGTTTGACACTTCATTCTGAAACTAAACGGTTGGCATCATCCAAGTGAATTTCTCCTCTAAGTCCCCCAAATGATTGTCAAATAATTATTTGAACACTCCATTCTCAAAAAGATATACTTTAAAACATTTTTTCAACCAATGCTTTCCATCAGCTGCTTTCATCATGGAACGGTCCCCAAGGTTTCCAACTCTCCTTTTAGGATTCCTTTGTCTTGAATGTTTTTACACAAACTCTTGAGGTCCACCCATTGACTGCTCCATAATTAGACCAGTTACTGATTCACAGGCTGTAGTAAGATATCACAAGTCACATCAGTTACCTTTCTGGCTTCTCACTAGCCAATCCCTTCTCAGCTTTGTATATGATTTCAATCAATAATACTCTGTTCCAGATTCTTCTGTTCCTTTAACTTTAGACTTCCTGGAAATTTCTCTTTATTTCTCTAGTTTCCTTAACTAGTTGTTCTTTAGTTGTTCCTTGCTCCTTACTCCATTTCATGGCTTTTCTTCTAGCAAAGCAGAGAGAGAGATGTTCTTTTACCTCTGTCAAGATCCTTGTACTCTGATTCCTAATTAAAACTAAACATAAAAAGGTATTTTCTTGATAAGGTTGCTCGGCAACATGTTAGTCTTTCCTGACACTCATTTATTTGTCACTCCTAAACACTTGAAGCATAAAAGAAACATAGTTTGAACCGAAAACAAAAACCCAGCATATATCTTTGTTTAACATGAATCTAACTAGAGTTGTACCCTTTCCTACACAAAGCATTAAATTAAACAATTCTATTCCTTATTTCTATTGTTTAACAATACTGGTTTCTTCACAATAGCCTCAAAGTCTCAAAGTATAAGGTCAGTGTGCAGCTTGGAGAACGGAGGCATGAGTACAAGAGGCATAAGTGTATTATATCTGCCATTCCATCAATGAAGGGCAGGCATGGGGTAACAATGAACACTATTCATTAATGGCCAAAGAGTATTTGAAAGCTCATTGGAATGCCACTTCTAACAATGAAGTGCAGAACTATTTTGGTTTATTTATTTCATTTACACTTAGTAATTCCCCCAGAGGGCTCCAAGTGTCACATCTCCAGAATGAGATGTTGCTCACCTCTATATACCTGCCAGCATCTCAGGGGTGGGACTGCATCAGGCAATCAAGACACCCAAAGCTGTGTAGCCCACATTTCCCAAAGGTCTCTCAATCACAGCTTCCCTTTCTACACTCCTTAACCATTGCCTTCTTTGATTTTTGCTTTCAGAGAGAAATAAAAGGACTAATGAATTCAGATCTTAATGCTGCTTTTTCCAGTCCTCAATTGAATCGGTGAGGGAGGGAGAGGCACTGGCTCACACAGCTCTAACAGGAGTCATCATCTAAGGTCAAGTGGCCAAGGAGAACCTGAGCAATAATAGAAAGATGAGGTTAGACCTAGGCAGCAGAGACTGTGCACCACGCCAAGGGCTTATTGTTTATCTTCTATTTACAAATGATGAGAGCAAGTGCCAGGCTCACTTGTGATTGTCCAGAGACCTCATGATCACATATGCCACATTCTTTATGAAAACCTGATGCCAAATGGGGTTAGAGGCTTCTCCCTGCTAGCGGCTTTGAAGGTGATGGCAGCACTCAATTTTTTGCCTCTAGGTCTTTCTAGGAATCAGAGTGGTAGCTCTCCTTTGCAACATATTGCTACATAAAGGTCCTTTTACAGGAAGGTCCATCATTCTGTCAGGTTTGCTCTGGATGTGTATAGCCAAGCTCAAAAATTCACTGCCTCGTTGCCACCAAAAGCAGGCTGTATTCCACTGTACTCATGCGGTTATGTGGGCTTCTTGGCAGCAGTACCTAATGTTTCTAGTCTCAAGGGCTATGAATCACCAACATTCAAACAGTGTGTGACTGTCACAAGACTTCCTGCACATGTATGTACGTTACTATGAAGTTGCCATTTGTCCTACAACCTCAGTCACTGCAGGGTGCCTGGGATTCTCAAGGGAACAGAACATCTGCAGGAATGGTTACCGGAGTAGTAGAGACTACCCACTTAAATATTGGCTGATGACTTGGGTACATTGCCCTAAAATCCATGCAGAGGAAACGTACAACACTGTTCACACACATTCCCTTACGATATGGCTTCTGAAGATGCACTTCAAATGCCAGAACCGCTGAGATGGATCTCTGCAATACATACCAGGAAGGCTTTCCCACATGATTGCAGTGTGTTGGCTCTCCACAATCTGGCTATGCAAGAAAGTGAACCCTTGCTACAGGGTCAACTATGGGAGGTGAAGGTCAGGAGGTACAGGGAGCCAAGGTGGTTGCTGAAGGTCAATACAAACTGAGGCCATAGAGGAAGGAACATGTTTTCTGATAGTTCAATTGCTAAAAGGTTCCAGAAGAAATAAAGTAAGGTCATTTGGAATCATCTCCCTTAGCCCTCCCAGGCATTCCCTGTCATCTCAGGGGATAGCCAGACCATTATTGAGAAAACAAGTCCTGCATTCACACGATTCCTGATCTCATGACTCTCTAGGATCTGATCTTAGTTTTGATCAGTGGTGACCAGCTAATACACTCAGTCAACTTAAAGTTCATAAAATTTTATTAAGTTTATTTATTTGTTTATTTGCTTACATTAATACTGCATTGAAATTACTGTGAAAATTCCATAGTCGCCACACTCTGGTGCCTGTTCGGGTACAGCGAGGGAGAATTTAGCATGGCCAATGCACCTAACCTGCACGTCTTTTGGACTATGGCGGGAAAGCACAGCACCTGGAAGAAACCCACGCAGGGAGAATGTGCAGACTCCACACGTACAATAACCTAAGCCAGGAATCCAACAGGTCCCTGGTGTTATGAGGCAGCAGTACTAATGACTGTGCCACCTGAGGGACGAAAATGATGCAAGTGTAAATTTGAAGCTTTCACTGCCACCTAATGATGCAAATACTACTCTGAATGACTGGTCTAGGAATCTCCTTCTAAAGTGCCTGTCTTGAATTTGGACACTAATAATGAGGAGACCCAGATGCCATTAGAGTCCAAATTCAAGACATTAAGGAGTAAAGGGCTCAAAACATTTCCATCATATATTTCTAACAAAGATTTAAACACATCTCCATGATAACACACAAGGGTCCAAACACTAGGATTGACATCGTATGAATGTTTATTTTATAATAGGATACTATAACTGGGTGAGAGGATGACTAAACCTCGAAATGAGATGTGCAAAGTACAAAATCAACACCTGCAGTTGACCAGAATATTCAAATACCCATCAAATGAATGTTGATAAGTACAATTTATTTACAGTGATAGCACACCCATGAACCTTGTGCAGCCTTGACATCTGCAGCAGAGGTTGAGGCAGCCTACTGACTGCTACATCCTGATGCCTACGATGATCTTGGTGGATGTACTCTGACATTTCACCTGGAGGGCCCCAGACAAATAAAAGTCTCCTGCATAGGGACAGAACCATCCTTAGGTGACCCGAGCTGCTGGTATAAGTACAGGGATAGACAGATGAGACTCTGAGCAGTTCCAAATCCTTAAGAGTGTCCTGAGTGGAGGCCTCTGGAGTGTTTAGCTGACATTTATCCTTCCTGTGGCGATCACAGGGCTCCAGCCAGACTCCTGCAGAAACTGGGGCATCTGGAACTGGGTCAAGGTGCCTCATTTCTATGCTGCTTGATCATGATGGTATCAACCAGGATGCATGAAGTGCAAGGTGAAGATCAAATCTAGCAGGACCTCTGGATTAAGGTAGTTCCCATGGTGACCTTGAAGTGCTGACATCTCTGAGCCACAACATCAGAAGGAATGCAGATGGACTTCTACATCATTTGTTCTGGTCTGCTGATTGACTGTTGAAACTCTATCTGCATCTTCACCATTGAGCTGTCCATCAGTTGCAGGGGCTCATCATCTGACTGGGGCAGTTGATAGGACTCCAGCAAACTTTCCTGGGCTAATCCTGCCTTGAACTGCTGCAAGGGTGTGTCAATGAGATGTTCTCCAGTAAGTGACCTGGAGTTATGCCCCACTAATGTGTGCAAGTTTGTGCTAGTAGAGAACGTGGTTGAACACTGTGACAGACTTTTACCAGCCCCCTCATCCTCAGACATGCTTTGAGAGCTGTGTGGCTGGCTGGCCGGCCACAATCAACTGATGACTGCAAGAAAGGACAATTTTAATGGACAAATTTTAGCTTCTTCAGAGTACATTTGACTCACTTTGTCAGGATTTGATGAAGTAACGGAGCTGTGATCTGTATTAAGTTGCTAGGAAAGGCCACTCTCCACTTAGCCGCAGGGACAATCATTGTCCTCCCTAGCAATATCAGCTGCAGCCTCACAGAATTCCAAAGGCAACGACCTCTGCCATCCCTCCCCAAGTCTGGGTTCACTTTTGCTTGTTGTGTGTCATCTAGTATGAAGGAAAAAAGACATGTTCAGCAGGATTGGGGCAGAAACTGGATGAAATATATGCACTGAGTGGTGAGTCCACCCCAAAAGATGGAGTTTGAACAAAATGACAGATGAGATGGTGGTGATATGAAAATGCTCATGAGAGAATGAGGATTGATAGGTGTCCCCCACTAATGGATACGTGAGATATACGAAGAGGTGGTGAGAATTTGATATTGAACAGAGTTGAAGGACAACTTACTCTGGTGGAGCAGATGAGATTATTTATCCGTTTCCTTCACCGCATTGCACTTCTGGCATGATTGTCAGCTGTGCTAAAATCATTACCAAGGATGTTATGTGCTTCCTAGAACTATCCCTTGGGTAAAGGACATACTTATGCACCTTAACTCCTCGAAACAAGAGATCAACAGCATGATGGCTGAAGTAGGGTATTGCCTTCTTCTTGAGGGAGGTAGACTTTTGTTTATGGCTGGATGCCAGCTGGTTTGGAGTGATATGAATGTGTGCACTGCATTTAAATACGATGCTGGTACCATGGAATTATCCAGACGACAGTAGGCAGACGAATCAGGTGCCAAGTGATTTAGAGAAATACCCACTTGCTTATAAATAATGAGGCTCCAAACACAGAATCTGCCGCAAGTCTATGCCATCCCATCCAGCAGGAATAATGCCACTGGAACTGCCCACCACCCTATTAAGGCAAAGAAACGGGGAAATTGCACCCATACGCCAGAATTCTACCACCCTGCCTGCCATGGGATTTGGAGCAGATGAGGGGCGGACAATGAGAAGATTTGTTGATCACTGGTGGGGATTTTTCAGACTCAAGTCAAGTGAGGCTGTAAATTCCCACCCATAATGTGCAAAGCCAATGTTATAAATACTGGAATTAGCCAAAAAATCCCAAATAAGAATATTTACAATAGTAGCAAGTGGCAGCACAATATTGTCATGGATAACACACCTCATCAAGGACTGGATAGAAAGCTATCACTGTGGAAAATTGGGCAAAACGGAATAGCATGCAACAGTGATCAGCCACTTTATGCAAGAATAGGTTGTGCCAAGGTCTTGGTGCTAAACTCTTCAATTGAGTTATTTCCGATATAGTACAAATTGTTATTGTTTGCTCAGTTATTTTGCAGCATAACACAAATGCTTTGCTTTCGAATAATTCACACAATAGAAAAATTGCAAGATGTGTTAAAAAGCAAATTATTTTGTTAAATTATCTAGTGCTGGAGTGAGCCTGATTAATGTATTTGCTTCCATATTTGCACCCTCAATGTTTGCACTACTTTATGCTGGCTATCAATGTATGGTTGTGGAGGTACATTCTAGAACTGCAGTGACTCAGAAATCCAATTATTTGATTTCTGACTAATCTCTTGCATCAGATGTTGTTGTTGTGGATTCAGTACAAAGGCAAGTTTGTAAAGGACTGTCTGATGATGCAAAATATTGTCCAACATAAATGTCAGTTGGCAGCACCAATGCTACTTTTTGCATACCATTGCTGGAGAACATCTCCTTGAGCTATCTACCATTCTGTGTAAATGTCTCACTGTAGAAATTATTGAGGTTCCAGAATCTGTGTCATGCTTTTTAACTATATATACTCCAATGTGCCAAAGGCAGTCGTAATTTCATATTCGAATATTGGTCCTAAAACCTCTACAGCAATAGGGAGAACATAACAGCAATGAAAATATCTATACTATTGTTGCATAAATGTGAAATTTACTGCAAACGCTACTACTGTTGACATATGCTCAGATTGTCGAAGACTGTAATCTGTTAAATTCATTTAAATATAGAGTGATACAGCAAAGAATCATGGTTCAAACCATGGTGCCTGTGTTGACTTTTTGTTGGACATATCCAATTAATCCCATTCCTACCCGTGCTCTTTCCCAATAACCTTGTTTCTTTTCCATTCATGCATTTATCCAATTCACTTGTATAGTTAATGTGGGAATAGCAAGTGAATATCTGGGTGCTGAATTCCTTCTTTACGTCTATTGTGTACAAGGAAGCAAGTAGGTCCCCAAAATTGACTTGTGCTGTGTGTCTCTGAAAGCATCATGATAAACCTGATTAAGATCTCAAAGAATGCAAGGTCTTACCCTTAAAACAGCTGGCTCCTCATCAAAATGTAGTATTTGTTCCCATTTCTGAAATTTCAGTACATTTGTCCCCTGATCAATATCTAAAAAACCACAATAAGCAGCTGTATTTGTGCTAACTTCAAGTGGCAGTAATGATAGCTGGTCATAGTGATATTGTGTTCGTAACGTACAACTGAGTATGCAAACACTTATCCATCTTTATCCACTTATCTTAACACACAATGTGTGCCTATGCACAACTATTGTATAGATACTTGACCATGTAACATATCAAGCACATCGTAGAATATCTATTTTAGAAAATGTCTTTATCTCCAGTTGCCACAATCTCCATGTTTTTAAACTTTTCCTCATCAGAAAACCCTACTTTGTTTCTTCATGTAAACACCAGTTCTTTCAGATTTAGCATCGAATATCCTTTGGGTATTATGCACTTATATGTGAGCTGAATTTAAACCTAAAACCAATGGTGATTGAGACATGATGTACTGGACCCTTGAAGTTTCTTCCTGCTCTCTCCTGTAATGGGATAGGGAACATAATTTCCATAATCTTGTTATTTTTACTTTTCATATCTTACTTGCAACATGCTGGTTAATTATTTTGTTGATAACGTAATTTTACATACATCTGTCACAACTACTATTTTCCTTCAACCAAATGTTTTACAATTTACATTATCAATGCCTCACCCTTGTTAGCTTCTTTAAACTGTGCATATTTTTCTGGATGTCCAAGCTAAATCTCACTGTAAAAATAATATGTTACTGCATTTTATAACACCTTTGTGTGATGCAAATGGAGCTGGTCTCCCACTAAAATGATGGTGCTTATAAAGGATATCTTGCTAATTTACAATATTTTTAATAAGATTTCCAATACAAATGAGATTTGTTACATTTGTTACTATTACAACAGTTTAAAGACTTTTTATGTGAGAGTCTTCCCTTTTTCTATTGGTGACTTGGCGTGAAGGGTGCTGCACCACAATCAAAGTTAGAGGTGATTCATGGATTCCCGGGCCATATTCCACAAATTCAATTATCCAAACATAGATTGGGATAGGAATACTGCAGCAAAGAGTCAAGGGGAACATAAGGTTCTGAAATGTGCTCAAAATCTTTTTCTGCAGTGGTCTGTTCAATGAGAGGATAGGCAATGTTGAACTTGGTTGTAGGAAATGAGTTGGTGGAAGTGAATCAAAATCAGTGGGAGAACATTTAGCAGGCAATAACAATTGTATCCTAAGGTCTCAGTTGGACATGGAAAAACACAAGGAGCACTCCAGAGCAAGGATAATTAACTGGGGAAAAACCAACTTCAATGGTATAAGAATGCATCTCAGTCAAATGAGTTGGAATTGAATGTTGCTAGAAAAGACAGTGGCTGAAAAATGGGCCATCTTCAAAAGAAGTATTGCAGTCAATATCAAGATGTAATCTCTCGAAGGGGAAAAGGTAAAACAAAAAAAAGTCCAGAGCATCCTGGATGACAGGAGAGATGGAAGTGAAGATAAAAAGGAAGTAGTGCAGCTACAAGAAATGTTAGGTAGAAAATAAAATGGAAAATCAGGCTGAATATAGAAGGACCAGAGAGAAAGTGAAAAAAAACTAAGAAAAGCAAGAAGACAGCATGAAAACAGACTGACAGCTAATATGTTACTTACAGTTTACAGTAACATAAAAAGGAATCCCAAGGTCTCCTATAAGCATAGAAATAATAAAAAGGTGCTAAAAGAAAGAATAGGAATGATTAGGAGTAAAAATAGGGACTTGCACATGGAAGCAGGAGAAATAGTGGAGGTAATAAAACAAGTACTTTGCATCTGTTTTTACAAAGGGAAAAAGATGTTACCAAGGCCTAGGTGAGAAAGGGAGTAAAAAAAATTTATAATTAAAGAGGCAGTGTTAAAAAAGCTATTTTTACTTAAAATTGAAAATGTACTAGAACAGGACAAGATGCATCGAAGGCTACTAAGGGAAGTGAGAGTGGAAATTACAGAGGTGCTAATGACAGTATTCCAATCTTCTTTAGACACAGGATGGTGCCAAGCAATTGAAGAATTATGAATGTTACACCTTTGTTCAAAAAGGAATGCAAGGATAAAACCAGCAACTACAGACCAGTCAATTTGATTTCAATGGTAAGATGATTTCTGGAACCCGAAATTTGGGAAAAATTAATAACAACATAAACAAGTGTAGGATAATTAAGGAAAGCCATGAAAAGATTCATCACAAGAAAATAATGTTTAAATTGACATGCTGGAGTTTCTTGAGGGGACATCAGAGAACGTTGGTAAGGGCATCCGCTTTGATATGATGTATTTTGATTTTCAAAGGCATTTGATACAGTGCAACACAACAAACCTGTGAACAAAATTCTATTTTCTGTTTTATTCTATAAGCTAGATACATGGATAAAAGAATTGTTTAAATGACAGGATATAGAGAGTAGTGATAAATCATTGTTTTTCAGATTAGAGGAAGGTTTATAGTGGAGCTCCCCAGGAGTCAATTTTGGGATCCTTGCTCTTCCTGATAAATATTAGAAATCTAAACTGTGGTGTTCAGAGCATGATTGCAAAATATGCAGATAATACAAAGATCAGAAACATTGTCAACTGTGATGAGGCTAGTCTTGAACTTCAGAAGGATATAGAGCTGTTGGTGGATTGGGCAGGCAATTGCAGATGAAGTTCAATGCAAGGAATTGAGGTGATTCATTTTGGCAGGAATAAAATGGAAGTGACAGCATAAAAAGGGGGAAATTTCTAAAGGAGTTGCAGCAACAGAGGGACCTCAGTGTATTGTGTACATAAGTTATCAAAGATGGCAGGGCATGTTGAAAGAGCAGTAAATAAGGCAAATAGAATCTTAAGCTTTATTAGCAGGGGCATCAAGCAGGAGGTCATGTTAAACTTGTACAAGACACTAGTTAGGCCTCAACTGGAATACCATGTCCAGGTCTGGGTGCCTTACTTAAGGAGAGATGCGGATGGAAGAGAATAGAGATGGTAATGTTGGAGACCAGGTCCATGCTGAGCTCCTGGCTGATTTTGGGCCTCTGGTGTCGTCCACATGGAACCTACTAGAAATACAATAACAAGCAGGGGAACGTCACATACAGCTGCCAAAAATATTGTGCAGACGTGTTAGTCATGAGGGGAGTCCATCCAGGTTATTAATTCTACCATACCTCAAGTGGATAAGCACTTGGTTTACATCATGGAGAGGTTAGCAACCATCATGGTGAACCGTGAATTTGGTGGATGCTTGCATCTGTATGCCATTTCTCTGACCATATGCATGGTGATGAGGCAAGAGGGACTTTGGACTTCTTCCTACGTGCCCTTCCCTCTCCTGTAATCAAGGACGTTGTCATGTACAGAGAGTGTGAAGCTGCCTCCTCCAGGATCTCCTCTTA
This sequence comes from Sphyrna mokarran, assembly GCA_024679065.1. Lineage (NCBI taxonomy): Eukaryota > Metazoa > Chordata > Chondrichthyes > Carcharhiniformes > Carcharhinidae > Sphyrna > Sphyrna mokarran. The sequence goes on from JAGIQG010000004.1 coordinate 40,655,462, forward strand.
GAGAATTCAGAAGTTCAGCAATCATTCCTTAGCTCTTCTGACACGATTCTGCAATTGTGTAGGAGTCCTTCAGTATCCAATGACTTTCAAGGCCTGGGGCAACCATAGAATAGCCTCTAAGGTCATCTCAGACAACAGGACATTGCAGTCAATAACTTCACTCCTTCACAGTTGTAAATGACAGGATCACCCATCATAGCGACCAGTAAGAGCTTGTAATCACACAGGTGGTATGGGTGTTCCAACATTACATTGCACTGTGTGTTAGTGTTTGATTAAATAATCTTGTTCACTTTATTCATGCATGGTGGTTGATTTTGTTAGTAGAAACTGGTTAGCAAGGCAATCACTCGCATGATAAGCAGCTTGGGTGAAGAGGAAGTATTGATATTTCAGTGATTAGGGTACAATGGCTTGTCTGCATTTATTCATGATTTGATGTCAGGTAGATATGCATAGGTCACATGGATATATAGCCTAAAGCCAATTGGTTTTCAAAGGCTTCACACTTTCTAAAACTTGTACAGATTGAGCGATTCAAAGACCTCTCCCACACATCGCCTTGGCAACTTACATTAAAACCCTAACAACCAGGTCTTCTGCTCTGATGCATCCTCCCTGACATCGTCATCTAATGAAGACTGTAACACCTTTATGTCTGTGGCTTTAAAAGTTTTACTGCATGAGGTTATGCAGGGTGCAGCAGCAGACCTTGGAAACCTCAGAGGGTGCATACTGGAGATTTCTGCAAGCATGGTCTCATTTTTAATATTCTGCTGGTCTGCTCAATTATAATTTGTGAATCCATGGGATTCATTGTCATGATGTAGAGATGCCGGCGTTGGACTAGGGTAAACTCAGTAAGAGGTCTGACAACACCAATTTTAAATCCAACCGATTTATTTGATAGTAAACTTGCTAGCTTTCGGCCTTTGTGCCTTTGTCAGGAGAATGAGGTGTTCTGGTCTGCAATAGCACACGTATCAGCACAGACAGTTTACAGATTTCTGATTCGTTGCTGATGAATGAATCTACATTCATTGTCATGCCCACAGCTGCAGTTCAAGGGTTTCTAACTGGTGTCATCAGTCACGTATTGAGTGGACAGCCCCAGTCATCTGCAGGCATGGATTAGCTGGCAGTTGCAAACAGCGTACGCATGTTTAGAGCTCCCAGGGAACCAAGCACACATCTGGAAGATACACCTCCTGTTCTCGCAGACCAACTGAATAGAATCCTTTTCTTTTTATACAGGTTGTAGGCTGGCCACAGGTAGCTCTGAATACTACATGCATACAATCATTTTTTGCACTTGTGGGAAATCCACAACGCCATCAACCCTATTGATGTTGTACAAGACCCAATGGGATCTTCCTCTGCACCATTCTTCTTCCACCCAAGGCTCCAGGAACACTAGGTGGACAAGACCCATTCTGCCTCCTGAAATTGAGCAAAGGGCAGAAGCCAGGTAAAGATGTGTCCTCCACTGGTGACTTGGCCTTCACCCAAAACATTGGACCTGTGGATGAATGGTACTTATTCTGGTATCTTTGCTCACTATATGATTTTCTACAAACACCACCTGGTAATGCTCTCAGTGACCCACGACATTCAATCAATGCCCTCCAACCGTCCCTCAGTCATCCTCAGCTGGCCCCACCATGCTTCTCAGTCTCCTCTTCCAGGAAACTCTTTCATTAATGACAGACAGTTCTATCTTGCTCAGCTTCACCCTTGAAGACTGCCTTTCCTGCTCTATGCCAATCTTACTGGTTGTAGAGATGAAGTTCCATGTTTTCCAATGCACCTAATCACAAAATCCTGTTTGATGCATATTCATTGCATGCAAATCTTGCCACTGCCATTGTTGTCCCCCTTCCTTAAGCTGTCCTTAAGCATCCCCCCCACCACTGCACCCCCTCCAACCCCAACCACCTAACCTTAGACCAATACACATATGCACACATGGGCTCTGACACAAAACATTGACTCTGTTCTCTTTCTACAGATGCTGTAAGACCTACTGAATTTCTCCAGCCTTTTTTGTATTTTGGTTTTGACAGGGACCAGGCAGGTGACAATGGGATTACTGTTAGGGGTTGTGTACCTACCTACATTCAAATCAAAGCATTCACATTTCCTGCACTAATGGAAAACTGTGATGGCTGATGGTGTAGTTTCTTGGAGTGCTAACAGAAGTCACTTGCACAAAACCATTTACATTCAGTAAAATACAGATACTTCAACTCTGAAGGGGCACTCAAATGTGAAACATTGGCTCTATTTCCTCTCCACAGATGCTGTCAGACCTGCTGAGACTTTTCAGCATTTTCTGTTTTTCTTTCAGATCCCAACATCAGCAGTATTTTGCTTTTACATTAAGGGGACTTTGTGATCTTACTGAGTGTCTGAATGGAGTGAGGCCGAAAATATCCCTATGCTGAATGGAGGCTCAAAATTCAATTTAACTTTCTATTTCCCTCATACCAGGCCACAGGGTTTTTATCACAATGGACTTTTTAGAGTCCTCAACGTTGAGAACCTGAAAGTTTGTTTACTGCCCTATTCAACACCCCTTCAACTCTTTCCCCACTCCCACAGCCAGCATTAAATTCTGTCCTATCTATCCATTATCTATACTCTCTACCTTCAGCTAATCTCTTGACCGGGTCAATAACTTTTCTTTCAATTCGAGAAGCTTAAACTTCAGCTAACAGTGACTTATGAGGCATTTTTAGAAGTTCATATGAATAACATCCATAGACAATTCTTGGCAACTACTTTAGTCACTTCTCCAATAAAATCATTAGTTATGATCATGTCAGCTGAATATTTCCAATCTGCTCAGTCATTCTACCCTTAATTATAGATTCCAAATTAATGTTTCCTGATTTAAAAAAAAGTTAGGCTAACTAGTCTGCAATGCCCCTTTTACTTTCTTAAATTTTTAGACAGCAGTGACATGTGCAACTTTCCAATCAAAATGAATCAACATCTGCAAAGTTCTCACCTACTTGCTTTAAAACCCTGGAATGAAAGCCATCTGGTCCTGAGAATTTTTCAATAATGCCATTATTTTCTTCAGTACTGTTGGTTGCTCAAGTTATCTTTGCCAAGTACCACATCACTCGTTCAATATTAGTTTTCTAGGATTTCCAACATGCTGAGCTCCTTCGCAACTAAAAATGTCAGATGTCCTCCATTTTCTTATTTTCATAAACCATATTATTACCCAGAAGAAACAAAAATGGGGAAATAAAAAACACCACTCCAAACTGGTTTTGTACAACCTAAAATGGCCCACCAGTAAAAGCTGGAAAATAAGAATACTGGTCCAAACTTTTTTTTTCCTTCTGATACTATCAGTTTTTAAGGAGCCAGTGTTGGTCCTGCCCACCCTCTTTTACTTGAAATTGTAAAATAGAAACCAGTGTTGAATTGGATATCCCTTGCAAGTTTCTTTAAAATTCCCATTTTGTAGTTCTGTGTTTTTTTTAAAAAATGTTTGCATACCTAACTGAATTTTCTAAAGAGTAAAATTGAATCCAAAGATTATATATTTCGCAATAATTTTTGTTTGGTCAATGGAATTAACTTCCATGTCTTATATTGAAATTCCAACTATTAGATCTTAATCTTGGACTAGGATTTGAAAGGAGAGATGGAGGAAAAGGTGAAAAGTAGAAAGGAGGGAAGAGAGGTGGAATGCAGAGAGGAAGAAAGCGTAGAAGGAAAAAAGGAAAGAACGGTGATAGATTCTTTTTTATTAAATTGAGTGATTCCTTACTATTCACTTTCTAATGAGGGAAGGCAGTGCTGTGAAAGAATAAGCTTGTAGTACTAATGGCAATGCAACAGCAAAATAATAAATTACCACAATATTTGTTTTTGATGTTAACAATTGAGGATGTCATATAGACTAAGACACTGAGAACTCTCTACTCTTGATTAACACTAGGGGATCTTTTATAGTTGCCTTTTACCTGAGCAGGTTCAGAGCACTCTTTTTTGTCTCAACTGAGAGACAACAATTCTGATAACATAGCACTCCTTCCTTGTTACATGTAATTTAGCTTTATAATTTAGTGTAGTAGGACTAAAACCTCTAATCTTCAGATTCAACAAGCTAACATTGCCAGGTCAGATACGGCTACCAGGACCCCAGGCAGAAACATGTGCATTTCAAGATTTATAATTCCAGCAATGGGTTTTAAAAAAAAAAATCTGAAAGGCCAAATGAGTTATTCCAGCACCTGTTTTGTATGCTTCTATATCTTTTGACAATTGTGGAAAAGAAAATGTTGCTAACGTGCACTGAAAGAGTTCTACGGTTCTAACTGTGATTAGATAGTAAATAATTATTAAAATTTGGCAATGTTCCTCTTTCACTAACAGTTGCTTCAATCTTCATCTAATTTCTCTAAAGTCACATGTCAGTTCTCTCAAACTTATCAAAGTTGCTTCTTGCATTAACTTCGGCTGTTCCTATCATCAGCTCACAATGCCCTCTTCCTTTTATGCAGCATGATTGGGGCGACCAATGAGCAATTGCTTACATCAACCATTTGCTCTAAATATGATTTGTAACAGGGTGTTCTGACCATCCGTGCACTGTTACACAGACTACTTGCAAACTGTTAATGGAAGAAGGCAGAAAGTATGATAATTATTTTGGGAATTCACAGCAAGCACTCAGCAAAACATTCGATGTGGCACTTATAGCTTGTACCATCGAAACATGGTAGTGAAGTGAAGAATAAACTTGAGATTCAGATCATGCCGTGAACATATTAAATGTGTCTACCATTTTTAATTTACAAGTTGCTTATTTATAGAGGATATAATATCTGAATTGTGGTTGTATTCCATTTAATTTTGTAAATTTTATTTAATGTTCATAGAAAGAGTGACTCCTGCTGTAATATACAAAGGAACACATAAAACTTCTACTAACTTACAAATCCACTTTATGTCTATCCAATATTGTGCCGGATTTCAGTAGAAATGACCATGTAACTTCCATATAATCAATGGTAGTGTAATGGTTACTTCCTCTGGACAAATAATCCGGAGATCTGGACCAATAATCTATAGCATGAAGTCAAATCCCACCATGGCAGTTTGAGAACTTGAACTCAATTTAAAGGAAAAATCTGGAATAAAAAGCTGATATAGTATCAGCAAAGAGGGCTATCAAGTAACTGAATTGCCATAAAAATATGAACAGTATCAATAATTTTTTAAAAAGTGTACACAGCATTTTTGTATTTTTCCTCAAAGATTAATTAAATATTCCAATCATATCACATATTTTATTGCATTTCACTTCCTCTTTGACAAGTTTTTTTTTCAAATGACCTGGAGTACAAGAAATGATTTTATTTTAAAAAAAGGTGTGTGTTGATTGCAAAATGACTTTGGCAACACCTTACAGAACAAACAGTCCTTGCATTAATATTAAAGCTGGTTTATGTGTACATAATATAAATGCTGGAGTAAAAACATGGGAGAGCAAGGCTATCTATCACTTACAGTAGGCCTATTTGCAATCTTCACATTGAGGTAGGGCACTGAATTTTCTAATTTGTTCATAAGCAGCAGCATTTCGTGACCCAGCAGTGAAGAATGGAAAACCTCCTGCTATGAGCTGAATGGAACCCTTTAGTAGGCTCCTTGAAGAGCTCATTTTCGCATTACTCAGGCTTCATTATGCTGAATCAATATTCGTTTAGTCACTGGGGTTATTGACATATTTTAAAATAAAAGTATACCCTTCAGCTATTGCACTCATTACAGGTAATTTGTCTTGTCAGAGAGCAGGGAATATTATCCCAGTCTTTCAAGGGCTGACAGCTCATGGAAATACCTCCCCATGGTTACAACTGTAAATAATTTTTTGGTAAAATATTGAAAAATCAATGACTGTTTCCTGCAATCTGTCACAAACAAATCAATCATAATCTGCACAGCCAGAGAGTGTGATATAGGGAGGGAAAAGAGCAGATGCAATCTTCCAGTGAAATCTCTCATTTCAAAATCACTTCACATAATGGTGTCATCATTTAAACACTTAACAGTCACTGCAACTGCAGCTCATAGCATTGAATGAGAAAAACATTCACAGGAGAAAACCATCATTGTTATATAAACAAACATTTAATTTAAATGGTTTCTGCATTTGCCAGTTCTATAAGTGAGGCCAACTACCTGTCAATATTACATAGCAGTTTTTCCTGCTAATCAATTATGTATGCCTCACATGAAGCACATGAGCAATTTCACTGTAAATTAACTCCTGCAGGAACTTACAGCCTTTGATATGCATAGGTTCCATAAAAGTAAGAATAGTACTTAAATGTTTTCTTCTTGCTACTATGAATACAACTATTTCCATATTCTATTATTCACAAAATAAAAAAAATCTGCAGTGCATGTGTGGCACATCAATTTAATCGGATAAGTAATGAATATATGAATTCACAATAGCACTCTATACGTGGTAGCATGTATCTATGTACTGTATAATAATCCACTGCATTGTGAATAGAACACAAATGACTGTCTTTCACCTCGAGAGTCACAGGTTTCAATACCCAAAGGAAGAAAATGATGAAAAAGCCTCTGTCTTTTGCCTTGGGGCAAATGTATTGGACTGGTGACTATTATCCAGCTACCTAAAATACTAAAGGTTGCGCAAACAGCATGGCACAGAATATTATGATAGATACTGCACAGTGCACACAGTCTCCACTGACATGGATTAAGGGGTTTCTCAACAAAGTTGTTTCTTCCCCACTGGGGATTTCATTTGTTCCAAATCTCTGCTCCTATTTTCCTCACTATCCAAAAATCCAAAGTAAAAATATTTCAATTGGATGAAAATAAACACCAAAGAACTCAAAAGTATCATAATTATGCCCCTCTAATACTACTGAGAGTAGTGACTTTACAGTATTTAATCATATAAACAATGGTGCTAGTTATTTACTTTGTTAAAAATATCAGTCCTGTAAAAAAAAAACCTCAAACACTGTAAACATCCTTCAGATCATAACTGTAACAAGATACATCATTGTATGCATAATAAGGGTGCTGGCAATATGTAGATATGGAAAGAGAGAGAGAAAGAGGGAAGTTGTGGAGAAGTTAGTCATAGCAAACTCTGAAATTGCACAATTGTAATTGTGCTGACCACAGAAACTCACTGTTGTTGAGACTGTCACTCTCAGAAACAAAAATAAATAAATCAGACATGATTGACATTTTCTTTCAAATTAGCTAAATAAGATGTTATTTTATAATGATAATGATAGAGTTGGCAAAACTATCAGTGTGCACTGTTACTACTCCTCCAACAGCAAATTCTGAAGTGCACATATACGCGCAATCCACATGGAAATTCAAAAGTTGTTGTCCGTGAGTCCACACTTTCCATTAGGATCTGCTACTGAAATCTCGCCAGACTGCAATTATGTAGAAATCATTGAACTGATAAGAACTTATCCTTTAACATTCATAATCTTGTTGTAGAAGCCCTTGAAAATGCTGGTGCAATTGGGTTTTTAAATAGCATAATAAGTTTCAGAATTATTGCTGAACAGATTCAACAGTCTTGAAAAATTAATTTCATAAATGTAGATTCGCAAATTTCTGTTATGATATAAAGATAAAAAATACTGTTTTTAAAGTTTATGATATTTTAGCTTATTTAATGTCATATAAGTTCCAATCATTTATTTCATTCTCTATCAACTTTTAATTAAAAGGGACAACTTTAGTGCATTTTACTTCCTGGTTGCTGCCTGTGAGAATATTTCAATTTGATTGACTAATTACCCTGCTTAATGATATCACTGTTGTTGGATGCCTGGAGATCCTCTTGCCTAGCACCAGATTCAAACTGATGTTGAAAATGACAAAATCTATACTACATAGATAACTAGACCTTTGAAAGAATTTTCCTCAAGGCCAGCATCAAGCACCCTCTCTTCCTCAGTGCCTATAAAATCCAGGATATTAATTTTGAATAGTTTCTATTATTGTTACAGTTACATCCATTGTGAAAGTTATTTCAATTGGTAAGGTGGCACCTTGAAGCTTACATCAAGGAAAGTATGAGCAATCTGGGGAGTCTTTAGAACTGAAATAGCAGTCAGTGTCCTATGGGAGGAAAGCAATAGTTGAGGCAATTGTGGAGGTCTCAAGAAGAGACCTTTATGGGCACTGTACAGAAATGGTTGCTATAACGATAGTATCAACATTGCGACGACTAAGTATACAATATTATACCGTTGAACATTAAAAAGGGGGAAAATGTTGGGGATTTAGTGGAACAGATAGGCTTACTGTCCCTTTTCACCATAGCATGCAGGATCATATCCATGGAATGAATGTCTTTCTTCTGATATTAATGCATTGAGTTCAGATGTTGTCTATTTAAAGTGGCGAAGGAATCATGGCAAGAAATCATTCCTGAAATCTGCAATCCTAAATCAACATGAGTCTGTGGAAAATGACAATATTCCGACCCAGGAGTTTAGGACAGAGGGACAGACTCATTTAGGACAGAGGGAGGCTTACTTTGCAGTTATTTATTCAACAATTAATCCGAGTGGTTGGTCCCAGTACAGAGTGCCTGATTTTGAAAAATTTCTAATTACAGAATAAAACTAAAATGTAAGGGAGATCTACATATACTGAAATGTTTACCTACTTAATAAGTAATTTAGGTATAGTAATTTGTTTAGTTTAATTCAAACTGGTAAATTGAACATATACATGCATTTTATACTTTGAGGATTATCATCAGAAAATATTACAACAGCAGCATTACATTCTGCAAAGTTTTTGTACTATTCTACACATTTATAAATTTTCCAATAAAGTGAATGACCATGTGACTCACCAAACATCCAAATGTTTTCCAGCAGTTAACACATCATAATGGCACTTTTCCAATAGCTACTTCTCTTTCACTTAAACTAATAAAAACCTGAGTCTAATCTCATGAGTCAATCCAGTCAAAAAACTACTTTGCTTAATTAAAAAAAAATCGTTAGACTTGCATTCAGCCTGTAAAATATTCTAGAGGCATGGATTTCATGCTTATTATATATTGTAGCAATATTAATTGGCATCTTGCATTCCATGTACAAATTCAGCTTTTACAATAAAAGCCACTCGACTGATGAAACTTAGAAGAAAATTATGTCCATTGCACAATACATTTGAGATTATTGCATTTTGCAACAGATGCTAGATGCAATATACTAACTATTTAAAAGATGCATATATTCTACAAAGTGCAACAATAAAGCATTATTATAAACAAAATTACATTTAATAATTGAACATAATTGGAGTGCAGTGGACAGAAAGTGTATCAAAGATAACACTGATGCTTACCTGGATAATTTAGCTATCCAGATGTGTTAAGGTACACACAATTGGCGCCAATTAAAATAAGCTATCTGGATAAATATTATAATATAATTGATGGCACAACACTTGTAATTTTGGTCCCATCCTACTGTGTTCTATTATGATAGATGTAACACCTTTAGCCAAAGATATTTAATTTCTATCATCAATACAACACAATGTATATTTGCAGCTTTTAGATATTTAAATGAAAATATAAAAATGTGAATTAAATTTACAAATAGCAATTACTGTTGAAAATAATAGTATATTGCTAATTTTCCTGCAGTTTTGTTGCAAATATTTCAACGTGGTTCTCTCTTCAACAAACAATGTAAATATTTCCATGCCAAATCATAGAGAAGATTTTCAAAATAACCATTCTGACTGCCAATTCTCACTGCAGGGCCTGGGGAATGACTTGCCCAGTAAATTAATAGATACCTTATTTAGACATACCCATTACAATTCAGGTACATTGTACTCATTCAGTAACTATATATTTCGAAGTTCATAAAAATGAGGATGTTAATGCTAATGATAAGGCATTCAATATCAGCATTGAGTACTCGCAGGTCCAGAATATTGCCCACAAATGCAGAGTGAAATTTTCTCCAAAATAGCCCACCATTCCCCAATCCCAAAAACTTACTTTCTCTTGGTCAGAGCCAAATTTGAACCCAGGTCTTAGAATCAAGTGGGGTAATGCCAGCGCTTCACCCTTTGCTAATTTACCTACCAAACAACAGGGGCCATACCTCCAAACTAACTGTGAGCCGGTGAGCAATTTGGAAAATCCTAAACAACAGTAAGATGCTAACTAAAATCAAATTCTTCTTTCTTGTCCAGTAATTTGAAGCGTATTTGTGGAAATTGTATTACTATTCCAAGTAAGTAAAGCATTCCATGACACTAGATTCTTGACTAACTTACATCTTACAACTTCTCAATTGCAAACAGTATTGAAAATCTGGTGTACTCCATAAAGCATATGCTATTGTAATCATCTAATTTTCAAACTGGATTTTTAAATTTACATAATGTTAATAGTATAAAAACATCTGCAAGTTCAAAAAGTAGTAGAAATGTGACAACGGGACAAAACACAGAAATACGCAAACCTTAATATAAATAGCAAAGTATTTGTGCACACTGAATTATCAGCAGTAGCAAAACTTCTAGAATTATAATTTGTACTGCAAAAAAAAAAACCTCAAAACTATTGGGAACAGTTAAATTTTACTTTTCAAATTGCAATGCATGACATATTATGCCTTAATAGAACTTGCATCCATTAAGGCTAATGCAAGCATACTATTGCATTTTTGAATCACTGAGTTGTCAGGTTAGCATCTTAACAGATCTGAGCATACAGACAGTTCTTGTTGCATGCATTTTTCTTCCAAGAAAGAGTTTGGTAAGAGGACGTCATGTATAAATATTGTGAAACATAAAATTGTAAAAAACTTTCCAAAGTTTTTGGAAAAAACTTTGAGATGTCAAGTTAGTCTCCACAAGTTAACAGATTGAAATTTCAATGTTCAAGTATCAGAGTAATTCATTTTTAAACTTTGTTGTAACATTAGACTTTTGTAAAGTTATGGCAAAAATTAAGTTCGTAATACCTTTACAACTCATCATGAAAGTCAATTATACATGCTCTTAATAACAATAATCGTGAACATCTAGTAGAAATTCCATGCCCAGCTAGCATTATTATAAATCATAATCACTTAAATAAATGCATCATCACAATACAACTTTGCTGTTATTTCTGCATAATATTTTCAGATTGGGTACATGGTTGTTTCATTACATCTTAAGAGCCTGACAAGAAAATTCACACAGTTAATATTGATTAATACAATTAAGTAACACACCCCAAGTGTTGTATGGTCAATTAAAATGAAGCACTTATAGCCCCAAGTACCCATTAATCTAAATATTCATGCAACTTTTCGTTGAGTGATTTATTACAAATAAAGTAATGCATTATATGCATTAGTCCAATTGCTTGAGTATACAATGTCCAAATGAATGGGCTTAATAGATTAGTTTTCATGAGACTTGTTTGTTCCAAACAAGTAAATGGTTGCAATGTTGAAAAACCATGCTCTGATACACGAAATGTCCAATCATAGTTAACAACCAACATTCTACTGTGGGTTTAATTCAGTAATCCTGCTTTCAAACCAATACTGTTGCTAGTTTTTTTTCAAACCAATCTAATATTGTGATAGGTAAAGTAAACACATCAAGCTGAAGCAGAATCTCCAAACATTTTGCAACTCCATCATTTTTCTTTTAATTCTAATGGATTTACTCCAGATACGCCCCATTACCAGAATGGTCTTGCAAGGAAGGAAATCCCACTTTAGCTAAAATATATTTTTTTCAGCAAAAAATTCCGACAAAACAGTTGGCAGATTCCATCCCACTATAAACTCAAGCAGGGTTGTTAAAGAAACCTAATTCATGCATATAAAACATTAAATGGTATAAAGGAATTGAACCCTGAAAACGACTCTAAAGAATTCATGTAAAAAGGACCAAAAGGCATACATTTAATTTAATGGAAAATAAATATAACAGATATTAATTCTTCTTTCCTCCTCCACCCAAAAGGTGCTAAACATTTGGAATATGATTCCAGAAAGATTATAGCATCAAAATGTGGAACATTCAAAATGGAACTTCTGCTGTCAAGGGTGAACTTGGAACGAGCTGTAGTAGGCCATTGAGTCCTTTTGCATTTGCAACTTTTGCCTTATTCCCTTAAGTTCAAAGCAATGGGCAGTTTATAATAATTGCACAACAGTAATCCCACATAGTATACTATGGCATCTAAACTATAAGATTGGAACTCCAACAGTTTATAATAATTACTCCTTAAGCCCTGGTGTTATATTAGCAAATCTATACCCCTTCTAAAGGGAAAGAAGAAAGAACAATACAGCACAGGAACAGGCCCTTTAGCTCTCCAAGCCTGCACAGATCATGTGTTCCTAACTAGACAATCCATTTGTATCCCTCTATTCCAGTATATTACATAGCTACCTAGATAAGTTTTAAATGATCTGAGCATGTCTGCCTCAACCACCTTGCTTGATAGTGCATTCCAGGCCCTCATCACCCTCTGTGTAAAATACGTCCCCCGCATACCTGAATTGAACCCTTCCGCCCTTACCTTGAATTTGTGACCCCTCGTGTTTATCGTTTTCGACCTGGGAAAAAGCTTCCAACTATTCACACGTAGTTTCACTGTGATGCCTATTTTCTATCTCATCAATCAACAAGTGTCATCTTATCTACTCATACCCAAAAATGGTTTGAGGCTGATCTCAATATTTAAATCGATTTTACATCTGATTTAAACATTATTAGTGAGAACGAGTTGGAATTGGCCAGTCTCACTTGCCTTTGCGGTGTTGCAGATGAAAGTTCTCACAAGCAAAGATCACGTACGGTCCCAATTAATGGGAATCTGTCATGATGGCCTCATCAGTAGGACTGGAGGCCACTGAACCTACTCCCCCCACCCCAACCCAGAGATTAGGAGCAGTGGTAGGTACCCCTGGCACTGTTTTACTGGCACCCTGACAGTGCCAAGGGAGAGGGCCTATGTGGGAGGCAGGCCTGAAGGGGGCAGAGCCTAAAGGGAGGCAGAGGTAGGGCCAATGCACACTCTGAAACCCATGATTAACCAGAAATTGTGGGTGGGTGGGTGGGGGAGGAGGAGGAGAATTTGGCCAGTCCATGTGGGAGAGAAGGAGAATAATAGCTCTTGCAGCTCAGCAATTGCAATCACAGATCTCTACGTGTGCAATAGTACCTTCTGCTATAAGCTGCAAGCTTTTAGGCAAGATTAAGCTCTATTCCATTCCTGGTAGGAAACAAATCTTGGTTCATTTTTTCCTCAAAGTGTGGTAAGATTGGGTTTTTAACTCGCCCAAAAAAAGTTGACACAATTCTCTCTTGTTTTCATGCTTGTTCAGCACTTAAGAATTTTTTTTGGCAAGGTCACCTCACGCCCCTTCCCTTCCCCACAATGTATATTTCCAGTGGTTCAATTGTCCAGCTGGGATTTGATCAAGGTTGTATCCAACTGAAGCATCATTTCTCATTTTTATATTCCAATCCTCTCAAGATAAATCCCAGTATATTCTTGATCTTGTTGATCATTTTTGTACCTTCACAATAACTTGTTAGTAATTTAAGTCCATGGGCATTCAAATCTCTTTGCTTCTCCACAGCTCCCAATCTCTCTCCAGTAAAGAAAATATTTTGTTTGGTCTCCTTCAGATCCAAACCAAAAAAACCTCATTCTTTTCCATCTTAAACTTAATTTTTCATAAATTTTTCCCCATTCACTTTGTCCTCCACATTTCTAATTGTGCAAGGAATCAAATTGAATTAGCATAAGGTGATAGTAGGCTAGTGCAACCAAGAACGGCTGAATAAAAATTTACAGAGGATGCCAGCTCTATATAACTCCCTAATTGACCATATTCGAAGTACTGAGTTCAGGAGTCATCACCTGGACAATAAGGAGAGATTTTTTCAGATGGTAGTGTTTCCCGTCCTGAAAAGTCAGTACAGACACATCCCCATCAATTACAACAGCCCTATAGCTATTCAACGACTAATTGTGTGAGGAATGTTGATTGGCTGGGGATGGAATTTCTACCCCTGAATCGGATGGAAGTCCAACATCAGACAGTAGGTGATCAATCTAAGTGAGTGAGTGAGTGGTGGCTCAAGGTCCCACATCAGTGTCAGTTGTGGGCATGATTGGGACTACAAAAGTAGCCACCAGATTTCAAGTTTAGGACCAGGGTTGGGGGGTGGGGGTGGGGGGAGTGAGGAATCATGTTGGAGAGGACCAGTAGACAAGCTCTGGGGATTGCCCAAATTGAAAAGGATTGAGGAGAAGGTTGCAGAGTGGCACCACTGCTCCCCACCCACTTTATATGCAAACCCCACAGAAGATAATCTTCTGGGGCTTCCCTCTGCCCCTGAACTCTTTCTGTCTGCCTCAGCATTGAAATTTAACTGGCCAATAATCTGTCTCTTAAGGGTCTCAATTGGAATGAGGTTAGGTTGGTCACTTATGGCCTTGACCCTGATACAAAAATTGAGAAGTCAGGAGTGACAGAAGAATAGTGAAAAGGCCACTCAACTGCAAACCAGCTGATAGGAAATCATAAATTGCGATCCTAAAAGTTATATGGCATTAAAGTACAAGCAGAACAACAGGACTGACCCAAGGAATAAAAAGAAACATTCGGTTATAAAAAGATGTAATTTAATGAACAGACTGGAAGAAAATATTGGCAACATAGATTAGATGAAAATAGATTAAAATGGGACAAGAGGACATCATTAAAAACAAAGAGAAAATTTGGAGCATCAATAAGTACTCAAGAATGATAATATTTGGAATAATGTGTCAAAGAAGGTAGTAAAAGCAAAAACATTAGTGCTATTCAAAATATAAGTATCACTATGATCAGATTAACACATGCCTAATTTTTCTGGTGTTCAAAAGAAGCTTGCAAATAGCAAAATAGATAAGCATATTACATGGATTCCAGAGAAAGTCTTAGAGACAGCTTTGTGTGAAATGTATATCAAGTTTGATCAGAAGTTGTAGAAAACAACTCAATGCACTTATATCTTCAGTTTCTTTGGACAGTACTGAAATACACCAAGTCTGACATTCAACGTTGCATGATATGCTGTAAATTGTGTTAGGATCATATTTTCTTACAAGAAGGAAAAGTCAGAATCTGACAAGCTGTTTATATTTTCATCACAGCATGTAAGATTATGGAGAAATCTGAAAATGAAATTGTAATTTAGCAGCATTGAGAAAAAAAAGGCAGCTTTCGTCCTTAACATGTACTTTGAATAGTTGGTAAAAATCTGTAATAATTTGACTTTTACAACAATAGGTATTTTAGCCATCATTATTCATACTTAATAGACAAACTGACAATGGCAAAAATCAGCTATGACTTTGTGCTGGCTATAACTCAAAACCATTTTTTAAAAATTAATACCTGAAAATACAAGGTTTCTGTAGTATTGGACAATGCAACAAGTGATATTCATAAGGTACAAAACTTCAAAAGAATTTTAACATTCAAGAATAAGTAAATTCAAAGTATCTTCTGATTATTTTAATATTTTTATTTCTGTTGTAAGAATTTGATCAATCTCAAAACTGCATAAATACATAACTGCATACATAGACTTCTTTTTCCACGGAAATAACATACTACTAACGAAAGTTAAATTTGACTAATGTGAAGTCAAAATATATTGTATTTAAGACTGGGTACAGGTACTTGATGGTCTAAGTTTTAAAAGGAAATACACAGTTTCTCATTTCATTATTCTTGTAATTTTTTTTATACTGTAAATTTGTCAAAATAGGCAAATTGATTTCAGTGGGACAGTCTTACCTCTTCTTCTACCATAAAACCAACTTTTGTAAATACATCTTAAAAATATTTTCTGATTGCCTGGAAAGATAAAGAGATATATATTCAAACAAACTGGTCCATAACACATTCCTAAGGGTTTATTTTTAAATGCTAGTCATTTATTTTATGCGATTCATGTTTTTACATGGTGTTGGTTAAATTATTTTGTACTTGTTTCTCTTCGAGTGTCTTGATATTGTATTTTACATTTCGGGTACTAGAGCAAGATGTGCAAGGCCATAAACCTGTTTATAGTTTGATATAGAGCATTTCAATTTCTACTTTCTATGCAGGACTGCCATGCCCAGCTGAGAACTGATGAAGCTCAAGCAGTGGCAAGCAAATGCGATTGACAGGCATAACTATCATTTGAACCTACAACCATTCTTTTGTGAGACAAGCATTCTACTACCTGTGATAGGTTAATAGCTACTTCTACCACCACAGAGAAGTCTGATCACTGTACATCTTTGTTACAGGATTCACACAGTTACAGATGCAATTTACACAAATAAATTGTTTAAATAGTTGGGGAGAAAAGTTAGAATCAGTAAACATTTCCATAAATCCAAGACTTCTATTCTAAGCTTTTTCAACAATAACTGGCACACTGCCACACATCAAGTATAAACACAAGAAAAATACGAACACTAGTAAAGTTTACATATCTATTTAGAAAACTGTGTGATAAGTGGTGTAATAATATTTACTTGTCTTACAGCTTCTCATTATACAGTTTTTCTAAACAAATGTTGCAGCAATACAAAAATATCTCAAATATGGTGTATTTTGTTTTATTTTTAATTGATTTCTTCTCCCAAATCCATCTGAATCTCAAATATGCTGTCAAAATTTGTGAAATTTCAAGACAAGGGGCACTGTCTGGGTACAGCATTTCATCACGAATTTGCATAAGAATGTCAGTTCCAGTCTAAAAAATTGATTGCACTTCTACAGTAATAGAGGAGTCATTTTGCATTGCAGTGATTGTGACTTTGAACATGTACAGAATTAACAACAATTTTATTCAGTAATTCTATATATTCATACAAAGGCAAATACTATGAATGGAAATTAATTTACCCAATAATCAATTTACCAATAACTGTGTCACCACAAAGTAAAATAGAATACATTATGATACATCATTAATAATCACACCCAATCGTGATTTTTTTTATTTTCATCTTGCAAAACTAGATAGAACCTGCGTAAAAGTCATGCAGAAATCCTTAGTAATTAAGCACTATATAGGATGGTGGTTAAACAAACAATTTATAGTAATCCTGAAAAAAACCTTTTCCAGGATCAGCGGCAAAATAACAATTCGCATTTACAATTAAAAGATTCTATCCCGAAAATACCATTCATTAGGTTACCTCGTGTTTGAAAGGTTAGTTGTTAGATTAGTTGTTAGTTTGGTTGAAAGGAGAATACGATTAATCGAAATTGTAAATACAAAATGAACCTTGTTTTTGTTTGTGCGTCCAATTGTTATATTGACAAAATAAATGCAACAAAATAATTTAAACAGGATTATTTTGGTTAAGATATTATGCTCGCCCATTCATTCCTTCCAGGAAATATTTTTCCAGAGTAACCGTACACACATAACTAACATCTAATGCGGGCATTTACAACTTGTGATGTATAGATTTAGGGGAAAACAACTTGCTTTATTTAGAAAATGACGCCGGTATATTTTCAATTAACCTAAAGGCTAGGCAGGGTTCCCCTAATCTTTTGCTTTTGTTTTCCGAGGGGTTCACAAATCAAGCTGTCTAAGAGTTAAACCTAACACGGCATCGTCTGTATGTTTGGTTGTCAGCAAACACAAAAAAGGTGCTGACGACAGCCAGCTTCCTCCAGGCAAACCTGCCGATCGCAATCAATTTCAGATCACGAATTTCAAATCAAGGACTTAAGTTTTCTTTAACGGCCGTGGTCCCTGAGCATGTGTATGAAATGCAGCAGCGTCCCAGCTTCTGGGCACTCCGCTACAAGCACTGTGATAACCGCGAGTAAAACTACACCTTGCTTCCAAGGCTGAGCGTAAATTGTTGGCTCTCCTTTCGTTGAGGGGAAATCCATGATTCTATGCGATTCCGTTAGAACATTATTATTTTTACCATGCACCCTGGAAACTGGAGAAAACTGTGGGAGTGAGACGAACATTCGTTGCATTCAACTTTTTAACAAAATTACCAACACAATAAATAATTCGGCTTTTAAAAAAAACAAAATCTCCCAACGTTCATCAAATGTCAGTTGTAAATACGCACGGGAAGAGGAATGAAAATAAGCGGACGGTTTGAATTGCCCGGGATCGCTAATAAACACAGCGAGTGAGTGACTTACCCCGGCAGGACGGGACGCTCCACACTACATTGCCCCGCTTTAAAGACGTTCACTAGTTGGGAATAGTTCATCTTGCGGTGAATGAGAGTTGGAATAAAAGCCGCCGCCGAGGTCAAGCACTGCCGTCTCCAAGGGTGACGGACGGTGCTTGAACCCCGCCGCGCTTCCGGTCGCCCGGCCCGCTGCCTTGACAACCGAGTCGGGCGAAGCGGACGTGACGCCGGGGAAAGATCCGCGGACAGACTGGGCGGGGTTTGAGGTCTCGTCCACACTGTTCCGCCCTCTTCCCTCCCTCCGATCTGAGCGTCAGCAGCAGCTGTCTCCCCATCATTGGCTGGAAGGCTATGCAAATGAGTAAGCGAACTAACCAATCAATGAGAAGAGGCGACTCTCTTTCCCCCCCAGCCCCTGCCCCCCCTTCCGGGAGGGGGAGCGCACTGCACATCGGGACTCGTAGTTTTCCTTGCCACGCTAGAACTACACCTCCCGGTACAGCTCGCGCCTCACAGGTACTCCTGTCACTCAAGCTTCCCTGGAAGTGTTTGGAGGTGCAGTCAGAGTCGCGCTACCTGCTCAGCGCTTTACAGCGGCTCGTTTCGCTTGGGTTTATGAGTAATGCAAGCGCAAGGATATTTAAAGGAGTGGAACTAGGAAAGATGGTGGCTTTGCAAAGTATCATGTGCAAAGATCAAACGCAGCGAGTCCTATTTAAGGTGTCACGATGCGCAATTGCAGTGCCCGAGATCCAGTGTAGCGAAATCAAATGCGAAGAGTGGGATATATTTAGTGTGAATACCTAAATAAATTTCCAGAATCTACAGATGGATCCGTGACTAAATTTAAAACTACAATTACATCTTGCACTTGGTAAAATCCTAAAAAAGTTTGTGCGTCAGTGATTCATTAAAAAAACTTACCAGTTCAAAGGGAATTAACCATCAACCTATTTAAAACGTACAGAGGCATACGCGTTCATTGTGAATTTATCTTTAAGAAATTTAATATGCATATTTCAGCAACGTCCACATTTTGATATATTTCCCTGCTCGATAATAGTAGTGGTCATCCGCCTGTATGAATACAGCTTTGCCAGAGATGATTTCAGAAAGATGTAGAATTAAGCCTTTAATCCAGGCAAAAAAAAGTAATTGAAAGTAACGAAAACGGATTATAAACAGATGAGAGCAAGAACAAACATCTCAATCAACCACTAACATGGAATAATATTATCAAAGCATGGCATTGTACAGTAAAAAAAAGACCTTATTATATTGAGGGGCTAAATACAACATTCAGTTCTCTGATTAATCTCGCAGGGCAAAAGACTTTGGGAACTATCGATTTACGAGATTGCCCGCTGAGATATGGGCTTGAGCAGAATAGCTGCTATAAGCAGACAAAGAGAATTAAATAAACCGGGATATGTTCGTGTTGGGAAATATATCTGGTGGAATCAAAGGAGATTACATCCGTTGATCGGCAGGGATTTATCCCAGTTCATATGGTTTTAATCTGCTTTCGCTTCTACCCTTTTATGAGTTTTGGAGAGGGGATACCTGCTTCGTTTATTCGCTTATATCCACCAGTAAACACTCATTTTGAGCTTAAGAATGCAAGACAGCGAATCAGCTAGTATGTACTACAGCGTAAAAGTGACATTCCTCTATCGATTGCGAATAGTCCAAGTAATTGGTATTATTTGAGAATTATATTTATTTTAAAACATTATAAAACGGTACACTGCATGCACTGCTAAATCGTTCTGTACATCTGCTCCTATCCTATTTTAAGAGCAACTTTTTCAGCCTTGGGAGGCGGAGATGGGGGACAGCTCCCAAAACGCGTCTTGCTTTTGACCAGCAAATAATCGTTAACATTCCCAAACATATAGTGTTTGAAACATAAACCTTCACATTGCTTTGCGGTTAAAATTAGATTTTGAAAGCAGGGGGAAAATGAATTAGCCATGATTTATATTTCAAATAGAAATTCAAGTTAGCGCTAAACTGGCTGAATCCATGCGAGGTGTGATTTTTAAAAAGGCAAGGAAGGCGGTGCATTCACTTTATGACACGCAGCTCTTAAAATCTGATGTTGAATCAAGTATCTAAATATACATTGGCTCTCCTCCCAATCAACAGTGCCCTAGGATTTACATCAAAAGCACTATAACGCACAAATAAAACACTACGAATGCTAGAAATCTTAAATAAATGCAGAAAATACTGGAAATACTCAGCAGGTCTGAACGCAACTGTGGAGAGAGAAACAAGTGTTCACGCTTCCGATCAATGAACTTCGCGCGAAAGGTCATTGGCCTGAATCTGTTTCTCCAAAAGTACAATGACCTGAGTACGCCATTCTAACAGAGTGAACTATGTCTTTAGAATTGATTTTATTTGCATTCAGAAATGAATTTTTAAAATATTTTTAAAATATTCCACTCGCAAAGTGCGAGTGGAATATTTTATCTCCCCCATCATGGCAAATCAGGTGCTCCTTTACAGATGTGAATAGATGTCCTGAAAAAAAAGTCCTCAAATGAGGGTTCAGTCTAATGAAAAGGCCTCACCCCAAATTCGATTTTCACACCAATGAGATGGAGCTGAACTTATGAATTCTAAATACATGAGCCAGAGAATTTCATTAACACAAATGAAGTCTAAACATGTTGACAATGTTAGCATTTAACCATTGGTATGAGATTCCACTTTTAGCAAGGTTGTTAATCCATTTACAATAACAGAATAAATTTAGGTCTGCACTAAATTAATCAAATAATTCTAAGTTCCTCTGTTAAGGTCACCAATAGCTTATTAAAAGCAAGACACCCTGAATTCAGTCTTGATTTAGACTGCTATTCCAATGGTCTAAAGCTAGAGTAGAAGTGGCATATCAGGATTCTAACAGTTGATTCCTACTAATTCAATACACAAAGCTGACTTCAGCTTTGATAGAAAGCCTACAGTGCAGAGGGAGGCCATTTAGCCCATCTAGTCTGCACCAATAACAATTCCATCCCACAAATTTACTCCACTAATCCTTCTAATCTACACATCCTGGGACACTAAGGGGCAGTTTAGCATGACCAGTCAACCTAACCTGCACATCTTTGAACTGTGGGAGGAAACCGGAGATTCTGGAGGAAACCCATACAGACACAGGGAGAATGTGCAAACTCCACACAGACAGTGACCCAAGTCAGGAATTGAACCCAGGTCCCTAGAGTTGTGAGACAGCAGTGTTAATCACTGTTCCAACACGCTGCCTTTACTATCACTGGATTGATAACTAACCTATTGATAACGTAGAACTTTGAACCATGATTTGATCTAGTTATAGCCATTAGCAGTCTCCACCTTCAGCAATATGTCTGCCAATCACAAGCACTAACAGGTCACTGCTTAGTACAAACTATGAAGACTTGCATGAAATGTTAAGATTGCAGTAACTCTTGCTTAGGCTGTAAGAGGAAGCAGGAATAATCATGGTCATCAAAACACTCAGCAAACAAATGCCAAAATGCAACAGCAAATATGGTACATCAGGTTCCATAGTTATATCAGCAGCTGTTGTCCACAATGGTGCAGCAGTGAAAGGAAAGTACTGAAGTGAATGTCTTTCAGATTTTCTTATAAAAATTAGCTCCACAAGGAAAGGTTGTCATCCAAAATTCACATGTTGCCTACAACTTTGTTTATCTTGTTACCAGAAATCATTACTTACCCATTGTTTTCAAGAAGAACAATATACAGAATGATGGACAGTGCAGAAAAGTAGAAAAAAAATTATTTAAATTGAAGTACATATTTGATTCACAGGACAACCAGTGTAGGTCCAATAAGGCTAAACACAAAAACAAGTGGAACATCAATACTGGAATAAACTTTCTCTTCTTCAATCTTCTCTTGAGAAAGACAAGTTTTACGTACATTTGTCAACATTATGCTCTTTGAAGCTAATACTGATTGATTGAACAACTATCAGTGGTGAGAAAATCGTGTTTGTAGTAAAAGAAAACTAACCTCACATAGTAATGTGGGTCACATGAGCAAATAATAAAACCTAACATCATAAACCATAGGTTATAATAGATTCCCAAAGTACAGTTTACATTTAGCTGAAATTCACTGAATAGTTTTGTCTCTTATGACCCTCAGCATCATTGCTGATGATTACATGACCATTGTGATGCTCTGTAGCTTCATTCTCTTCTTAGAATTGTTGTAGTACCAATATTTTCTGATATCCATTGGAAAAGCTGTAGGATTTCATTCATGTCAATTTTTGCAACCTCAGATATCCCAAGTAAAGAATAATCATGTAAAATTCTGATATAGAACTGGTATAGCATGGTACCAATTCTCATGGGTATAATAAATCAAATATTTAACTAAATTTTTAAAATAAAATATTGCTCCTCAGACTACAAAGCTACTTTTACTATACAATGTCCTCAGCCTTAGCTTTAGTCAATCTAACAAATAGTCACTTGTGCAATCCTAGTGTACTTTACTGCCATAGCTCAAAGTAGAAGTTATATTTCACTTACAAATTTTTCTTCATGGTGCCTGTGGTCAGTTATTGAATCTAAATTTATTAAATATACACAAGACAACAGAGTTAGGAGACTTTGGAAATTTGTTTCACCAAGCCACACGTTGGCCACAGCCAGCAACTATTATTGTGACAGATAGCATAGCATAGTGAAATCAAATGCAAAATATTGACACAGCAATTTATAATTTGTAAATGTTGGCACAAAAGATAATCAAAATTATAGCACTAACAGAAAGTTGGGGACAGGTTGTGTACTTCCTGAACAATATTTTAATACAATATGTTCATATGTTATGCATGATATTTTGTACTTAGGTTCAGCTTTTGTCTTGAGAGCATGGAGTACTGACCTTCTAAACCCCAATTGTTGAAGTTGCAACAAGTAAATCAAAATGATATGGTTATTTCAAATGTCCATTAGCACACAGAATTTTTATTTCCTTTAGAGATATAAAGTGGTATTTTGGGTACAAACGTTATCAATAACAATCTGCATTATGTGGTCTTCTGTACACTGTGGTCCTACAGTTTGCCATGAATTATGCAGATCTATAGAACAAATATGCATGGGGCACTTCTGAAATCAGCATTTTTCCATTTTGTTTCAAAATTAATGAAATAGATGCACATTCATATAAAACTGGGATAATCTCTTTACTGCAAAGAAAGAATAAAAAATATTGAACAAGTTAAGTACAATATGTTGAAGTTCAAGCTTCAGTTGTCAACCTCTTAAATGCCATCCACTGTGACAGCAGGGAAAGATGTTGGGGGGGACCAGAGAGATGGTAACAAGTTAATGCAAAGGTCACTTAGAACATCTGAAGTTTGAGTACAGATTAACCCAAACATTCAAACACAATATTTTCAAGTAAAGTCCAAATTCATACATTCAGCAAATCAGCCAATATTGATGGAATGCTGGATATTGATGGATTCTAAATTCATTTGGGTTCCTCTTTTTAAGATACATGTAATATGTACTTTATTACAGATTATAAATATAAAAATTAAATGAAGCAAATCTAATGCACACTTAACTGAATAGAAGCCACTATAAATTATCAACTACTACAATATGGATCAATTTTCTTATATATCCTGTTTTCACAAGGCAGAACCCTTTTGTTTTCTATAAATGTTAGAGTCAGGCATTTCTTCATTGTCTGAACCTCCAACAACTCATCTTTTTCATTAATACAAAACCATGAAAGGCAAATAGAATTCAATCCAGAAAAGTGTGAGGTAATGCATTTGGCAGGGATGGAGGATGGGTTGGGAGACATACAAATAAACAAAGGTAGGGACTACATTATAAATGGAAGGATTTTCACAGGGGTAGAGGAAGTGAGAGACCTGGAGTGTATGTTCACAGGTCCCTGAAAGTGGCAGCATTGGTGACAAAGGTAGTAATGAAAGTACATGAATGTATTCCTTTATCAGATGAGATGTTGAATACAAAAGCAGGGATTTAATGCTGGAACTACATAAAGTGCTGGTTAGGCCACAGCTGGAATTTTGTCCACAGTTCCAGATGCCCATTGCAGAAAGGACATAATTGCTCTGGAGAGAATGCAGAGCAGATTTACAAGAATATTGCCAAGGTTTGAACATTGTAGCCATGAAAACATTGCAGCTAGGGTTGCTTTCCAGAGGAGGTTGAGGGATGACCTAACCGACATGTACAAACATTATGAGGGATCTAGATAGAATAGTCTGCAAAGACCTGTTTCCCCTAGCTGAGGGGTGAATTACAAGGGGGTAGAAGAATTAGAGGAAGCATGGGGAAAAACCTCCTCACTTGGATGGTTGTGAGTGTCTGGAATTCATTGGCTGGTTTGTTGGTGGACGGAAAACCCTCAACTTAGTTAAAAAGGCACCTGGTCAGAAATTAAAATGTTGTAAGCTGCAAGGTAATGGGCCAATGTTGGAAGGTGGGATTTTCATTTTATTTATTCTTTATTTTTCAGTTGGGGCCGATATGATGGACTGAATGTCCTCTTTCATCATCATGTCTTTTTTGTGGCTCTATGAACGATCATACTTTAAAATATATTTTCTTTCCCCAAAATCTTAAACTTGTTGATTTCTAATAACCCAATCCCATTGCTCAACGTATGAAATAATTAAATGGCAGGCAGAAAATGTTTTTCTATAATCTCAAGAGTGCTTATGTAACTCAAGATGAATAGAATTTACTTTATTAGTCCAAAAACTGCATGTCAGGATTTTTTTATTTTATTATGCACTTGGACTTGTGTCTATTTTTACAACAGTAATTCTATCCACACATCTGATGCACGCACAGTCTGCACATTGTGCTTTATCATCTCTTGGCATTGCTTCCTAACGGCTATTACTCACTTGTGCGAATTAGTGGCCAATAGTGAAAACCAGCTTCTCCTACTCTAGAACTATCATGCACAACATTTGTTGTTAAGATCTGTTTTAAAAACGAAGTGGGTGCTTTATGCGAAAACCACTCAGTGTATCTGAGACCAAACTGCAAATAATTTCTCCATAATTTTTCAGTAATAATATCATAATTGATCTCTTTCTGCATTAGTGTTGCACATTGCACTGACAGTTGCTGTCCACACAAAAATAGACCGACTTAGAATTGAATCAAATCGTCCTAACAACTTAATGTATATACAAGAAAAAGCCCCATTTGGGAGTGACTTGAATGCAATAATATAATCTCTGGGTTCAAGCCACTGTTAACTTTTCTTCATGCCGGGGCGAGGCTCCAACAACTTGCAACATCTCACGCAAAATGGTTATTTACTCCAAGGTGGCTGTGATGCTGGTGGCAAGTGCCATGATGTGGAGATGCCGACGTTGAACGGATGTAAGTTAAAAGTCTCACAATACCAGGTTAAAAGTGCCATCACAGCCCAGTCCTATCCTGATTTTATTCCAGTTGAAACACACAAAAATGCACACAAAAACGCGGTTCCAGCACGACTTCCGGACGGTGACAAGGATGGAAAACACGCTGCTTAGTCCCTCTCGACCCCTTATCTAACCAGGATTGATGAAGCCAATATCACTGCCTCACATCTGATACCAGCTCCGACTTGGAACTGCATCTTGTACCCTGAATCGTAGAATGGCTGCAGCGAGGAAAAAAGCCGTTCGGCCCATCGTGTCCGCGCCGGCCCTTTGCAGGAGCCACTCATTTCCAGCCAGCTCCGTCCCTTTTTTCCTCCGGAACCAATTATGATTTAGCAACTCACTAGATAATTAGCCGAGCTACGTGGGCGGAGTTGCCGGCGGATTTTGAAATCATCTGAATCCTGGCTTAAGGAGTCAGATATATGGGGGGGGGGGAATGCTCTGCATTTGACATGGGACAACAACTGATCCTGGGGAGGGGAAAAAAGGCTTACATTGCTATGTGCGGTGAATACACACCTGTAACAAGGCAAACGTAACAACGCACGCCGTAGAATTGTAATTACTTATGAGCACTAAATCTAAAATCGATGCAAAGGTCAGAAAAACGTACTTTGGGGGAGTTTGATTGGCACGCATTTCCAGTGAGATCAGCATTTGTTCCTGATTATATGGGCTTCTGTCACGTATAATATTAGCGAAGTCAAAAGTTAAAGTTGCTGGAGCCTGGTAAAAGATTGCCATCCAGGGGCCGGCGCACTTGAGCCTTGAAGTGAGGCTTCCGATACAGAGAGAGAGAGAAAAAAAGCCTCTCATTAGGTTGGTTGTGGCACCCCATCAGGCTGCTGCTTTTCTTCTATTGACAACACCCTGAGAGGAGGAGCTGCGAGTGCGTAGAAGGCGTCACAAACCCTGAATTTCGAACTTGCATCTTGCAGGACCTTTCCCAGGCAGCTCTATCCAAAGGAAAACTTCTGCAAGCAAGTAAACACTGGGGAGAATCAGCCGCTGACAGCGCAGACCCAGGCAAACTGCCGGCGCATGATTCCACATCACACAATTCACATAAGAGCTTTGGAAATAGGGGGTTGATTCACACACACACACACAAACACACACACAACCAGAATCTTAAGCCATGTCGTATCCTCAGGGCTACTTGTATCAACCGTCAGCTTCTTTAGCTCTTTACTCGTGTCCAGCCTACAGCACGAGCGTGATATCGGGACCCAGGACGGATGAACTTGGGAGATCCTCCTCGGGATCTGCCTTCAGCCCCTACGCCGGCTCCACAGCGTTTTCAGCCCCTTCCCCAGGCTATAACGGCCACCTCCAGTACGGCACAGACCCGACCGCTGCCTTCACTTCCTACGTGGTAAGTTCTGTTTGCTACACACCATTACAATACCATCCAGAAGTATTGCTGAATAGAAGGGGAGCCTCTTTTCAGATCATTTCTGAAAAGATCTCACCTCCCTCTTTATAAACTTTTTCAGGGGACCCGGTCTGTTATTTTAATGCAAATCGGTTCGACCAATTTGGTGAATGTGGTTTTTTGTTGTTGTTGTTGTTGAAAAATTGCTTGATTTTATTACAAATCTTCAAAAGCTCGACACACTTAGCTGTTTGCGTTCTTTAAAGATTATATCATTCGGTTAAAGGATTCGCAGCTGAATGCATTCGGTACAAAATGCGATTTTGACGGGTGTTTGTTGTGTGTTAAGGGCTCTCCTTATGATCACTCGGCGGGCATGGCTGGATCTATTGGATATCACCCGTACGCTGCTCCTTTAGGCTCTTACCCCTACGGTGACCCAGCTTACCGAAAGAATGCCACCCGGGACGCCACCGCCACCCTCAAAGCCTGGCTCAGCGAGCACCGGAAGAACCCTTACCCCACCAAAGGCGAGAAGATCATGCTGGCCATCATCACCAAGATGACACTGACCCAAGTGTCCACCTGGTTCGCGAACGCCCGGAGGAGGCTGAAGAAAGAGAACAAGATGACCTGGACCCCGAGGAACAGGAGCGAAGACGAGGAGGAAGAGGAGAACATAGACCTGGAAAAAAACGACGAGGACGAGCCGCAGAAATCTTTGGAAAAGGGGAACTCGTCCGAACCAGAAGCAGGTAAGACATGAATGAATATTTTAGTGCAATCATTTGCAAGAAAGGCGCGGAGCCGATTTTGGTTTTATTATTCATAAAGCACACAAAAGCCAAAGAACACACGGATTTTCGTTTGGAATGTAATCTTCGTGCAGTTCACAGATGCTTTTAGAAATGTTATACTGCCAAATATATTCAAAATATCATCTCCAAGTAGCGCAATTTAAGCGGAATCAACAAATCAAATACATCTAATTTGGAATTCCTTTGAAGCAAACATCAACGTTTATTAAAATATAATAAAGATGTTTGATTTTATTTCGCATTTTAGGACAGAATAAGTGTTTCTCTCTCTTTTTTTGAACTGATTCAAACAGGGAATCAGAAAACGAACATAGGAGAAATTGCCTGTGAAAGATTTGAGGAACAGGATCCCAGCAAAGAAAGTGGGCAGATCCTGAGCGACTCGGAGTTAAAAGACGCGGAGGAAAGAGAAAGCATTAACTCCCCTAAAGCTACGACTTCTTCCCTGGTTGTGCCTCGTGGAGTTGAGCTTTTGCACCAAAGCGGCGACTCCGAGTTGGAAAATGCACATACAAACCTAACTCACACTCTTCCGAGTAACACAGCGAACTGCAATGTAACTTCAGTGATCCATTCCCCGCCGGCAACAAGCTCCAAGCCCAAACTCTGGTCCCTGGCGGAAATCGCCACTTCGGACAAGTCGAAGGAACAGAGCGAACAGCAGCAGAGTGTGTGCCCGGGTCAAGGCTGCGCCGTGTCGGCCAGCGCCTCGTCTCCGTCCCGTTCCCCTTGTCCTTACCCGAACAGCGCCGTGCTGGGCCGGCCTCTCTATTACACCTCGCCCTTCTACACAAGCTACACGAACTATGGCAGCTTCGGACACCTTCACAGCCACCACGGAGGTAGTAGCACAACACACTTCAGTTCCAATGGATTAAGTCAGACTGTCTTAAGTAGAGCAGAGGCTCTGGCAAAACTCTGTCCAGAAGCTAAAACAAAGGGCTCCGCACAAATAGATCATTGCAAGGACACCTCGTCTTATGATTTGAAGAAAGGTATGTCCAATATTTAATACTGGTTCTTCGCCGAATCGCCGGACATTATTTATTATGTCAACATGACAAAGTATTTTCCGTCAAGATGGTATAAAGTAACAAAAGATTTTTAGTTTCTGATATGTTCGAAACGGTTGATGCAAACTGTTCAATATGTAACATCTGAAAAAATGTCTTAACCCACCATGAATTAATTTGTATTAAGACTAATTCTGTATATTTAATGTAGCGTTTTTGTATTTAAAAAAGGATAATACACCCTCTTTGAAGTAAATTATGAAACGAGTCTTCTGTACAGATATTATTGTTGTTCTTTCGTATAATATATACACATATAATATAAATCCGTGTTTTTGAAATGTTTCCTAGATAAGATAATGGCAATTTTAATTTAAGACGAAAGCTGTTTTCTCTATGTGTGTGTGTGTGTGTGTGTGTGAGTGTGGGGTGGGGGGTACGGGGGGGGCGTGGTGGGCACAGGTTTTAACAAAACACAAATTAGACGTGCCAGAGGAAAAACATAATTTCAAGGGCCGCTGCTGAGCAAAATGTAAATATTTAATTAAAACACAGTTTCGGCTTACACATTCAGGCGATCATTGCGCTTTGGCTTGGTTTGTTTTGCTATCAAAACGCGAGGAACTTTTATTTTAAGAGAAAATTAATACCAGAAGGAGTCTAGCACTTTCACTGTGCAGTTGGTAGAGTGTAAGAACTGGCTGGAATAATAAGGCTAAAACTAAAGTGCCATCCTTTAACCTAATTACATCCAATCAGTGTCGTGTTTTATGCAAAGCAATCATCTGGTGAACTTTGCTAATGAGTTCGATTTTATGCCAAATTTAGTCCTCATTACTATCGCAAAAAAGCACAGCCGTGCTATATATGAGGCAGAGAGAAGTGAATGCATGCTGACATCCATACAAGATAACCTCGCCTCGACTTTTCTCACCCCACCCCCACAAGTTGTGTTCGTTTACCATGTAAATTCGCTTAAGTCTCCGGTGTTGGCCGCAAGCTTTTCTTAAGACTTTTTTTTGCGCTGTTCATATTTCCCCCCCACCTTCAATGCTACAATACCCATTCAGTTAAAAGTATTGACTTGAACTTTTCCCAGATTCGCAGGTAGGTGTCACACTTGTTCCGAACAGAAAATCACCGTACTTCCAACTAAGTGCCAAAAAGGCTTTTTTAAACCATATTTTTTTTAAAAAAATCGAATCAGATAGCATTCCGTGCAACAGTAACCCTCCAATTCACAAACCAGGGACGATCAAATTAATGTGATACTTTACAATACGGAAGTAAATCACCCTCCTATTATTTGATGCGAATAATTTCACTCCCCATGTCCTGAAAATGTCGCCCTACCTCCAAGTGTGATGCGACGAAAACCAGAAATTATTTTTTTGTGTGAAATATTGCCTGTGTATCGAGTTTGCTGGAAGGAGATAGAAATATTTAAATTGTATTTTTGTAAGAACTATACCAAGAGCTTTTACTAATTTATGCGGCTGTTTTTTTTTTGCAAAACAATGGAATCGGAAATGTTTGTAAATAAAATCTCAGCCTGATTTTTCCAAATGCAACGTGATGCCTCTTGTTTATGTTTCTGTAGAATGGATTCAGCCCGACTATCCTAATTTAAAAGATCAACAGATTGAGAAATTAAATATTAATGACAGAGTCCTCTAAATCTTTCGCTGCAGTAAAAGGGAAAACGAAAAAAGAGCTCATTTATAGTGGCAATTAAATTGAAGATGTCAGCCTCCTTTCCCTCAATTGAATTTAATCAGCGAGCCCATTAAATATTGTATAAAAGCCCCACATTTCGACCTAATCTACGGGTAATTTAAAGTTAGCTGGGTGGAGAGGAACTGGTTCAAATTTTGTACTTGACACGTATATATTTTGTTAATGTAAAATTACTCATGCTATTTGTATTTCCAGCGGTCTTTCACCACAGATAATACAGGAAACTCTTGGGCTGTCAGCCTAAAATCGAACGCGGCACGTGTGTTTCATATATTTAGTGAATTTTCCAACCAACTGCAATGATAACTTACCACAATGTGAATGTTTTTCACAGTTAAAACCTGAATAAAATACACATTTTTAAAATAAAAAAGCATGGTTTCATTGGATAGGATCTGAATGTGCCGTCTGCATGTCATTATAACCCATTACACATCTAGATTGTTACTTGTCATAAATGTACGATTAATTCGGAATCTAAATATTACTCAGGTGCACCGCAACACTCGCTATTTAAAAATAAACAACGCCCACATAACTGGCTTGTACACACAGCGAACTGGAGAGGATGCTATTCCAAAATGAAACATTTTTTTGCGATATTATTTACTAATTACCCGCAAAACGACTACGTGATTATACCTCCCTTGAACAATCTTTATTCAATGTATGAAAGGAAGTACATTTGAAAAGACATTCCAGAAAAGCGGCTTCATTTGCCAATTCTCTTTAAAATACAAAATCTCCAGTAGGTGTTTTTTACGTAAAAATGGGTTACCATTAATCTTATTTAATTTCATCTTTCTTAATATTTCAGTAAATTGTCGGAAAGTGTCTCAGGAGGCGAGTATAAATACCCCTTGTAGCGATGCTTACATGTTCAGAGTCTCCCGAACATTCAAATCAGAACTTCTATTTTTATCTGGTGTTAAAGTGTTAGCTGCACTGGCGTGATTGCAATATATCATCAGGCAGCACCATAATTATTAGTTTCCCCTCGCCTCCTTCCCCATCTGGCCTTCTTCGATGTATTCTATAGCAGACAAAAATAACCTGCAGCTTAAAGTTATGATCAGTTTCAAAAAAGGAATTAGTAGTAAATTACTTTATTTCGTGGAATCTATGCAAATTAGTAGTGTGACTATGGAGTCTATTTTAGGAATTAAATTAATCTTTACTTAATTTTAAAGGATTAGTGACTTACAGGCAGTATTAGTCTTAAGCTGATTTTTATATTTTTTTATAAAGAAATGATCTTTTATTAGTTGCTGAAGTGCATTAGCACAGATTTACAAATACTATTTCCAATGTTCTACACGCAGTCAAAATATCTCAGGACCAGCCGTAGTTCGTTACCTTGTGGCTTCCGACCAAATGGTACGAGTTTTAGGGGTTGGTGGCCAGCGCGGAATAGGCTGTGGCATAATCGCCCACGAATCTTCCTCCAGGGCAGCCTTTATATATTAAAGAGGATTGATAGCCGAATATATTAATATTTTGCTATATTATTACTGCAGCCCAGATCCCCCATGTCACCCAGATCTCTTATTTCAACCAGCAATGAATGTAATTAATGGCATAACCGGTATCCTGAGTTCAGTAAACTTTTTGTTTCTAACTGTTCAGAATATTTATTATTTGACCACAGTTTTCTGTAGACCCTGAACAGTGCACGCGCAGGAACATGCATGCGTTCTGGGTTTGATTCAGTATTCAACTGCGTACAGATGCACATGCATGCATATACACACAGGTGTACGTGTGCATGCGCCTACCTGTTCCTGCACAAGAACTGTGGCCAATACGCACCGGCATTCTATCTGCTTCCTCAGATCAAATGAAATGTGTCGACCTGTATAATTACCACAATTTTTAAACTTACTGAACACAAGTTTGCTGCACCTGAAACAATGCAATTTCGTCGTTTATATACTTTTGCCCCTTCTCTTCCCGCCACTCCCCTCCCCCCCGCCCTCCCCCATCCCCGGTTCCCTTCCAGCCAAAAAAGACTCGATTCCTTTCTCTCAAACGGGGCAAGTGAATGTTAAAGAAATGTCCGTGACTGCTGCAACTTTCAACTGTCTCGTATACTTTTGGGAGTGCTGACACCGATATCTATGTTTATTACAATTATCTAAAGGTACTTCCTCCGTGTTGCTTAAACAACGATATGGATCTTCAGGCAATTTCGGCTCAACACAACAGAAAGAGAATAACGAGGATAACACTTGGGTCTCATCTCTTCAAACTTGAAATTTCTGGTTGAAAAGTGAAAATTGAGACATTAGAATACGCTTCAGTATACAGGGAAACGTGCACGGTTTTGAACAGGGCCTTTTTATTAGCAACAAGATATGTATGTAGAAATGCAGACAAGCACACGTTTGTAAAAGAGAAGCAGGCTGTCAGTGTGACATTTTCAATCAGTTAACGTGGAAAAACGAGAGAATGCATACCAATATACTTGCAATTAAAGTATCAGTAAGTTATGAGAAAGAAGGATACAATTAAGCCAAGCAGTGTCTATATTTATGCAAAAACGAACTGAAAACACAAGCAAAACAGTGGATGTCGCCCCATTGCTGGAGAATCATAGATTTCAGGTGGCCAAGAGCAAAACGGTAAGCGAGGAGCTATGGACAATGATATGACACTGGAACTTCTAGAAGTAAACTGCGGCCCACCCCACTTAATGATTTCTTCCAATCCAAATCTCTTTAAGAATTCAGTATTCTTTCCACACGCCGCACTCTGTCCTCAGTTCGCCCCATTGACCGCTTAGAGGTGAAAAGTCTGTGTCCTCTTCCCAGCCGAGAATTCCTGGCATTCCACCCTTTACATGGTGAAAAAAAAATCTGTGGAGTAACAACAAGCAGACAGCAACCGCTTTCAGTCCCAGCCATGCTGAGAGAGGGAAAAAGGAAAAGAAATATCAAGTATTAGAGTTTCTTCCTTTGCGCGTGACAGGTAATGGTGTCAAAGAGTTCGGATGGCACCCACTTCCAGTTGGTTCCGCGAAATCCTGGATTTCCTAAACCAACTCGGCTATAGCAGAAAGTAACGGGCCAATGACATTTTTTGTGCAGTATAATTCCAGCAGCATTGTTAATGAAACCAAAGGGACAGTTTATTTTAAATCATCATGGTGGGGGGGGGGGCGCACTAATGAGTGTTCTAGGTCTTTGAGATAGTAACCTACAAGTTTGATTAGCATATCCCTACACACTTGGTTTTCCAGGCTATGCCTCATTTTAAAAAAAGATGAATCCTTTTGGAAGCATATCATCACAGTAATAATCTTCTTAAAAATTTGAAGTCTGTTTAGCTAACCATTCGGCCCAGCTCCACGAAAGAGAATGGGCAAGTTCGATCAACACATTCTCGATGGCCTTACGTGACATTTCATATAGTTCTGGCTTCTTTTCCAAAGAGAATAAAATTGATATTCGAGGCAGTTCTACCTATTGTCAATACCTATTGTGTTTTGTACTTATTATGCTTCACTGTTCGTCTGCATAATAAGTACAAAACACAATTCTAAACGCTATTGGAAAATGAAGGGGCAACACTGCTAAATTGGCATTATTTTGTAAGCAGTCTTACACTAAATATAAAATTACAGTCCAACTTCGCATGCGAAAACACCTTTGTTATTATGTTGTCACAACTGGACATAAAGTGCAATTGCAAGTTGTTATCCAAACTTGGTACAAGAAGTTCCGTTCTTGTGAAGCTGTTTCTTATTTGACCATGCCCCCCTCCTTCAACCCTGTTAAAAGTTAGTTGCCTATTTAATCTACCGCCGCCGTCTCCAAATAAACTTCAGTATCCGGACAAGGTGGGAGCCGATAGCTCTTGTACGCTTTTGTCTGCGTCAGGGAGCAAAAGGTGCCGTTTGCACACTACATAAATAATCATTTGGAGAAAAACCTAAAAAAAAGGCCTACAAATCGAGTCCATCTGGAGCTGATCGAGATGATCAAAGGCCCTGGTTTGCTTGGGCTAAAATGTTAGTCTGTCTGTGTCCTGCGAGCATATTTAGGAAACTTGTTTCTGTACCTAGAGAGAGGGGGGGAAAAGAACTCTACTGATCCCAACCCTTGACATGAACCCAACAGGGAGACCGCTTTAAAAAAGCATTCAAAATACATTTGCAGAAAAGGATGGGATGGCGAACGAGACTTTTTTAAAAAACAAATGCCAACTT
Source organism: Sphyrna mokarran (assembly GCA_024679065.1). Taxonomy (NCBI): domain Eukaryota; kingdom Metazoa; phylum Chordata; class Chondrichthyes; order Carcharhiniformes; family Carcharhinidae; genus Sphyrna; species Sphyrna mokarran. The sequence continues at coordinate 40,690,336 of JAGIQG010000004.1, forward strand.
TGTTTGAAGTACTGGCTGGCGCCGCGAATGGGAAAACTGTGCCGGCTCCTAATGAATTGCAAGCCTCTCTGCATTGCGTATGTCAGTATAGTCCTGTTAGTGTGGTAATGAATGGATGGTCATCACTAACGTAAGTAAATCAAATTACATAGTGTAGACTTAATAACTTCAACTGTTTTCCTAATTGCTTTAAAATGCCTTGTACAGTGTATACAATGAGCTCTCCGCCATTCGGAGACCCCAGGCTTCTTGGCAAAACCAATGCATTTTATTATTGAAAAATTATAACTAATTTTATGTGCGTTATATATTGGTCTCTACGGTCCAATTGAGAATTATGTGCATTGCAAAAAAAGAAATACTGGTGGATAATTAGTGAGGTACTATTATTTTATTGCAAATTATTTATCCCGAAATAAAAACTAACAAATATATTTGGTTTGAAAACTTTCATATTAAAACATGGAATTAAAATCTGTTGACATTTGCGAAGATGATGTAACCCATGGCTTAAATGTCAATTTTTCAGTGGAAGGAGGTAGTTTTACCTTTTTTACAATAAGTGGTTCGGCGGAAAACTATATATTTGGCTGCTTGAACAGTCAAAATTTTGTGAACGGTAAGTGGTTGTGTATACATCCGCTTGCTGTTACATTGATAAATAATTTGAAGTGACATTCTTAACCTTGTCCTTTTTTTAAGGATGAAAGGCCAACCCAAGTTTAACAGATCATAAGGGCCGTAGAGCACATTATGGCGCTACAGTACACTTTCTAATGGTTATTTGGGCGAGTGTTAAGGCGTGTCGACCACACATGTATAACATGCATCTGTGCAAAGCTGCCTTACAAGTCAAGCGACTGGAGAGGGGCTTAACTGCACCGCGAGGGTATTTTATCGGCTTAAACGGTCACAGCGTTAGACGAGCAAACGGGGCACATGGTCTTAAGTGCATGGGGGGAATCGATGGGCTGAATGCTCTTCTCTTAGTGCCATAATGGATTTTTGAAACTTTTTGAACGTGATTGTCCCATTCTCCCCTCTGTCTGAAATGCTCAGGCTGGACCTGTTGGAAGACTGGGCTGAATGCAAGCATCAACTCTCCAAGGAATCGGGAGTGAATTGGTTAAGCTTTTAAAAAGAAAATCTTCACTGTTTGAGTAATATTCCAAAATTACATACCAAACTCCTGATTTTATCTGGACTTAGTATCTGTCAGCAGTCCCTTGTGCTTTATCCAATCTTCGGTAGTTTTTTTTAAATTGACGTCGCTCGCTCTTGTTTTCGCCTGTACTCTAAGAAAAAGAAATGTAAATAAATTCCAGATTAAAAAGAAATAAAACAGCCCATCAATTCATTATGTAATAGGAATCTATTGACAAACGAGGTGATACGCTGTTAATTATTGCTATTATCCAGATGTACAAGTCAAGTTCTGCTATAGCAGCTTGCACAAACAAACCACTAGAGGCACTGACAAGAACCAGTCTGCCACTTCAGAACAACATCAAATTCAGTTAAAAAGTGTAAAGGGAATCCTATTATTTGACCTGGTTAGATTATTAGTAAGGACATCTGCGACTGGCAGCTTACCAAGAATTGCCAAAACATATCCGGCTGCCCCCACCCCCTACCAAAGAAGAAAACAATATTATGTTAATTCCTAGCAGCCGCCTTTTCCCTCCCCTTCGATTCTGAAGGGGGGTAAAATGGGCAGCAATAGAGAGAAAACAGAAGCGATTGCAAAGCAAATGACTGTTTCTGAAGTTACCTTTTGTGCGCGTCTATAGGCAATCCAGTGGCATTTTCCTCACAAAAAGGGATTATAATACGCCACCGGCGTGGGATCAGGAGAGTTGGACTGGAGTACACTTTCAGTGAAATCGCAGAGGGGATAAGGGTCTTGCTTTATTTAATCATCAAATCCCGGGAATGAAGCTCTTAATTAATTATGGGCGCTAAAAATTCAGCCCAGCTGTTTCTGGAGCTTGGCGCGGGCTCGAGTGGAGAAAGACAAACTCTGGGCTGAGAACTGCGAGAGCACATTCAGCATAAATCACTTCCTAATGATAGTCCTTGGTGAAAATGAACCTGCTAATGACGGACAGTTTATTGTCCCGTACATTTCTATACCCTGTACAGTACAACACTCTCTTCAGCCGAGTTGTTACCTATTAACGATTTTGCACTTCTAAATGTTAAAAGCCTTTTAAATATTTATGTTGAAACAGTAAACTGACCTAGATATGGATTGTCACGATATGATTTACAACTTATCGAAAGTGGGGAAAAAGGAGCTACATAAGACAAGGTTAGCGAAGAAACAGTCCGCATCTATTAAGGAAGGAGGCTTAAACGAGAAAGTAACGAAAAAACAAATTGGCTTGCCCCCTGTTTCTCCAGTTCTTACAGAAGTCTCTGGGGGAAAACGCATGCTTGTGATTTTTGCAGCTGTTTGATAACACTCTGCACAGTCCTTAGACGGCTGATTCAGTTAGGTCCTATCAATGGACGGTGCCTGCTAAAATTTGAAAAATCCTCCACTCCATGTAACGTTATTCCTCGTTCTTTTTAATACGCGTACATTTGTGGTGTGTATGTGTATATAACTGGTTAGCAGGATACAGTGTAGCAAATATTGATACGCTTACAGATGCAGCAAACGTATACACAACTGAAAGGCGGAAAATGCTCTGCTTACAGGGCTTGCTTGGTATGTGGGTGCATTTCTAGATCAGTTGCATTTCGCGGTTTTACGTCGAAGCGAACTGGTTTCGGTTTCGCACAAAGGCCTAGAGTCATTTAGGCGTGAAATTTCCTCAACTGCGGTTACACAAGCGGCACCAATTGGGTAAAATAAAACCTGATCATAAAATGACCCCACTTGAGTCAGTGGTAAGTTTACAAACTTTGCAAAGAGAAAAAAAACACTTAATTTTTTGTTGATATTAAAAATGAATTGGCATTCAGATAATGAGCTGGGCCATGCACAAGGTACACACGCACATCTGTATTGTTTGGTAGGACAGAACTCCATTATTCTTCATACAGCCTTCACCTGGGATAATGGGTTAAATAGTACTGAATTAGTTGCAATGCAGCTTTATATTTTAATTAAAATGGTTCTATTAATGTAAAACGTCGCAACTTGAAAAACTGCTGTGCTTCCTTATTATTTTTCTGTAACATCCTGACTTACCGGTGATTCACCCATCACCCCCTGTGCTGTGGCTACCAGTATGTTAACACGTAACTTTCAAAAATCCCATCCTTAATTTCAAATACCTCTATGATCTCAATCCTTTGCTGTGTCCTCTCCAGTCGTATAAGCCTATAATGCCTCTGTGCTTTACTAATTTTGACCGCTCAGATTTTCATCACACCACCGTTGCCAACCGTAACTTCAGCTGCTTGAGTCTTTAATTCTGGATTCCCCACCTTAAACCTCCCCACCTATCTTCCTGTTTATTTACCTTCCTTTAACCTTAAACCCAGCTTCTTCAACCTACCTCTTTGATCAATAGGGTGCCACCTGTTCTCACATCTCTATGTATATGCTTCATATACGTAGAGAGTATCTTGGGATGCTTTACTTATATTCAAGATGTTATACATAAGCAGGTTGTTGTAAAGTTGTGCAGACATACGTGAATATTGTTACACAGGAGCCGAATCATACCATCTATGATGGAGTTGACCTTAGGTTCTGCTAATTTCAATTGAATATGGGCAAATAGAGTAGAAAATTAGTGTGGAATTTTTCAGCCTTTCATGCCCCGCTATCACTGCCAGTGAGAACAGAGAAATTGGCAGTCAGCTACATCTTCATTCACAGCAGTGGGACTGGACAATTCCAGCCATAGATAGGGTTGGAGAATTCTGGCTTTTATCTTTCCATTGTAAAATCATAGAATCCCTACAGTGTAGAAGGAGGCCATTTGGCCCATCGAGTCTGCACTGACAACAATTTCACCCATACCCTATCCAGTAATTCTATGTATTTACTCTGCTAATCCCCAAACACTGAGGGCAGAATTTTGCAGGTGTGTTCACCCAAGTTCTATATGATCCTGTCCAAGGCCAATGGAGAATGTTGTTCCCCAAGCCTCGCCTGCTCCTGGCGTGCCAGTAAAAGTCTGGCCTCAGGATCAGTTTAGCATGGCCAATCCATCTAACTTGCACCTTTTTGGATTGTGGGAGGAAACTGGAGCACTCAGGGGAAACACATGCAGACAGGAGGAGAATGTACAAACTTCACCCAAGGCTGGAATTGAGCCCGGATCTCTGGCATGTGAGGCAGCTGTGCTAACCACTGTGCCATTGTGCCACCCTTAGTTGTGCCAATGGACAATATTCAACAACTGCCTAACTTTGACTGCATCAACCTTTTACCAGTGCCACTCAGCTCAGTGAATTTATGCCTCAAGCACAAAGACAATGGAAGGATTGAAAGGAGAGGTGACGAGGCTGTGCTGAGTGCCATCATTGTCTATGTGTACACTGACGAGACTGACAGAACCTTAGCAACTTTAAAATTCATTACCAGGAAGGATTATTTCCCGATCCTGATGCTACATTGGTTGGTGTGATCTTCTGGGAGATAACCATCTCGTTAGTCACCTCCATATCTGAAATATGTTTAAGGATGGTGGATGTGATTCTGAGGTTGCTGGACCAATCAGAGAAAACAACAACACCAAACTTGCAAAAGAATTTATGGCACAAAATTAACTTTTTGCTGGTAATTGTTAACTACAAAACTACATGCAACAATCCAGATCATTTTAATTTTTATTATTTTTATTACTGTATGCAATATGTTTGGATGAATGGAAAGAAACCAATGAGCAAACAGTCTTAAGCAACATTTTATATGAACTAATCTGAACCTATCAAATCATTAGGGAGGAGAGAGAGAGAACAATAAAGAAACAGCAATAAGAATGGCAAAAATTATCAGCAGATGTCTTCTGAAAAAAGCAACAAAAAAGATTCATAATCATGCACTGGGAGAAATGGAAAACTTTGAGGAGAAGAGAAACAAGCAAAGAGATGGATAGATGTATAGATTCAGCAAGACAGAGAACAGGAAGAAGGAGAGGCAAATTGAGATCAATGAGAGGAGAGAAGGATGAAAAATTCCAATAGTGAGTTGGTCGTGATAAAGATGCAGACTGTGAAGGAAAGAAAATTACATGCAGGAACCAGGAGCTAAGTCTGATAATGCAAGAACATGTGAATAAGTTGAGCGTCACTGCAGGTCTACTAATTTCCTTCATCTTTCTCTCACTCTATTATAAGGCTACATCTTAATTTATCTTGGGAGAAAGGTAGTTTAGCTGTACGTGAATCTGAATTGCTCCCTTACAATTTTTGTAAGGGAGCAATGAGCAAACATTGTAAATAGTGTCAACGATAGTATATGAGTCCCATAAACTATCAACCAATGTGTCTGGAGACTATACATGTAGTATAAATACACAAACTAGATTCCTTCTATAAAGCTGTTTAGGGAGCTCCATAAAATGTGTCACATTGCAAAGGGGATATCATTGAAAGGCCATTGTACATAGTTGGTTAGGGAATGGAACCATAAGTAACATTTACTGTCCCAGAGGGCAGGCTACAGTTATAGTAGGAATTAGTGCTTACATGTGCATATGTGTGTGTTGCTAACCTCACAATGCCAAATTGTTCAAGTATTCCCTGTATATGTGCATGTCCATTGTATAGTAAGTGTGTACCTGTGCACACTTCTACAGTGCCCAAAAGGATTTGATAGAAGATGTCTGCTGTTTAAGTAAAAGATCATATTTGATTGAGGTGCTTTTGTAATTACCTAGCTTACTTGTAGTCCCCTAACAGCTGTTTCTTGGTACTATTTTAGAAGATTTAGAGATAAAAGTCACAATTTTTATTTAATAGTAAAACAGTACAATTTGCCCAGACATCCCTTTTCCTAAAAGAAATAGGCTTTTATTCGTTGAAACCAAACCAGACACTTTGCTTAAGCTTGATGGATGCAAATGTAAATGCGCACTTATTTAATTGGATCAGGTCCCAAGATAAAAGAGATAAACGGCTCCCAGTTTGCCAAGTTATTTTCAGAGGCATGCAGTGATGTGTGTAGCGAAAGTTAATGAAGAAGCAAAGAGACAAACTGTACTTAAAATACCTTGGGTCTAGACTTGTTGAAAGGAAGCCTAGAGTTTTTTTTACATGCAGGAGAATTTGAGAGAAGCATTGACATGCCCTTCAGTGGAACAGGTGGTGGTTTGTGGAGGATATCTGCTAAACATTACTGAAATAACAGGCGACCGTGGAGAGATCAATTTTTCTCTGGATGATGCTCTGGTAATACCTGATGAATTAAAAGCTGCATCAAGTTTCATCAGTGTGCACTTTTTGTTCTTTCGTTGCACTTCAAGCAATCACTTCACCTCGTAGTGTGCAATCAAGCATCAACTGCAAAAGCAATTATTACAAAAACGCCTATATCACTGTATTTACTTGTTTTATCTCTGTGGTTTACATCCATATGCATGAGCCATTAACAGACAGTTATTGATACAAACACAGTTTTTGTTGCTAAAGGCCTTCCAAAACAAATTCTCCGGCTGAGTGCCAATGTATGCATGTTGGCTTGGTGCAAGCTGATTAGTGAGATGATTTACAGCCTAACAGAAAGGATGATACTGTCAAGGCAGCAATTCAAAAAGACAAGATAGCACACCCGCAAGGCTTCGTTCATGTTAACGTAAACCACCCAACAAATCAAGTCCTACACCACAAATACCTGAAACAGTCAAGCAATCAATTGGCTGCAGATTAAATGCAGTCTCTATTACCAGTTTCTCTGGTAATTTGTTATACTGACAATAGTATCTCCTAGCTGTATGAAACCACCCCTCCTCACCTGTCCAACTGCGTGAGAATGAAGATATTTCAGGACCGCAGCAGGGCACCTAATACAACAGTTGCAATATTGCTTCTGTTTTCTACCCTTACAAATGGCAAGACAATAAGTCTGAATGGTGGCCCACAAAGCACAGGGGTCAAATGCTGCAATTTCAGCTACATACAGTTGTTCCTTTTGTCACCAGACTTTTCCCCCCTGTTCATTAATAATAAAACAAAATCTTTCTCTTCACTAGCTGTCCTTGATGGAGAAAACCTTACTCTGTAATAAACTTAGGGACTTTGATCTTAGACCATTCACTTAGGTCTTTATTTTAGCTGGAATCAGTGGCAAAACTATGTGAACTTATTGTTCACACTTGCTGCGCTTCTGGTTTAGAAAGAACTGATTTATTAGCTTGTCAAGGGAAGCATTGTTCAAGAAGGCAATCAAAAAGCACTTACCTAGCTAAACTAAAATTACTGGCTTTTCACTGGCTAATTTGTATAACTCCCATGGAGCAGCTTGGAAAAGGTTTGATGAGGCATAAAATGATGATTAATGAATTTATTGCCCTGGTGCTCATCAAATAGGAGTGTGATTTGTTCTCTTGGTGTAGTGTCTGTTGCATACAGAGAATAGCCAAAAACATGACTTTCAGTATCTGAGTGGCAATTTGATATTGGATTAATCAGGTATCGACATAATATATCTAAATATAATAATACATGTTTATATGTCTATATTATGTATAATATTGCATACAAGTTTTACACTTCATTTGTAAATTTTGGATTCTCCACTGATATCCTCATTCATCTCTCCTCATTTTCAGCCTTTCCAAGCACTTATGCCACCTGCATCCATTCGTGGCTCCACAGCCAAACTTCACAACTGCTTCTACTCCTGAATTCATTGTCCACTTCCTTGCTGCTCACTGATTTTCTTTTCAGCACTTTTGTCCTTGCTCTGGCATTTCAAGTCCTTTCCAGCCGGTGTCATAACCTCTTCCCCCATTGATTGAAGATGTTTGTGGCCTGTCTGAACCTTCTCTGTTCAAATCCACTTATCTTAGACCCTTCTCTCTTTAAGTCACTTTAAAGTCTCCTTTTAAATCTCTCCATTCATTTTGCTGTTTGGGTGAGATTAGGACCCAGCAAAAGCCAAAAGAAAAACACAAGATGTTGCAGCATCCCCTGGGCATGGGCAATAATTGCATTGAGATTCTTGTTAAAGTATAGCAAGGGAATGACTTAAAACTGATGCAAGGACAATGCCTAATAGAAAGAAAGATAATGAAGATAGACAAAATTTGGAAAATAAAGTTTTAAATGATTTTTGACAAGACACTAACTGAAAGAGAATAAATAAAAATAAAAATATAGGATTGAGAGAAAAAAAGGAAAATTTTTAAATAGAAAGAAATGCTTGGAAAATAAAGTCAGAGAAACAAATCTATTTTTTAAATGGAAGCTTGTCTGCTATCATTGGCCTGAGTAGTAAATGTGATATCTAAGCTAACGGCAAATGATGACATTGGTCTATTCATACAGGTTAAAAAACTCAGTTCAATGGTTCTAATATGATCTCTTTCTAATTCTTTCTGACCCATGTGACCTGTTAAATTTTTAGATGTAACAGAGGCAACATTAGGGGACTAGTGAGACAAAGGATGATTTGATAGGAGGTTAAATGAGAAATGTGAGGAAAGGTGCTGCAGGGAGATATCTGCTCAGTTTTCGGCCCCCAGCCACTTTGACTATTGAAGTGGTTAAATGAAGTAATAGGATAAGGTGCAAGACAAACTGACACAAAAGTCTTTAGGTTTAAAATAGAAAAGGCACAACTAAGCGATAAATTAAATATTGACTAAAGTGACAACGGATAACATGTCAGATGCATCAAGATGAAGAAATTCCGATTATTTTTGCAAGCATTACTGTTCACTTGCAACTAGACAAAATGAACTTAAATAAGAATGTTTCAATTACATAGCATTTAGGACTTAGTGCGATGAACACTGTCCAGTATCTTGATATAATGATAAAACAAATGTGCTATGATGTGGAATCATATTTGTTTCAGACAATAAACTAGAGACCAATTTTACTTCTTATCCATTATGATATAATATTATTTCGAGCCCAATCATGTAATTTATTCACAGCAGCCTGGCATTCATTAAGTCTGCCATGACACCATTCCCAACAAAACATGGAAAAAGAATACACAGTCAGAAATAACTCCCTCATTGCAGTACAGAAAATAACATATACTGTAATATGTTCCAATATTTCTGATGAAGTAATAAACTGTTCAAACTCTGCTCTTACTGTTCAAGTCATTATGATAACTTTTTAGTTTGGGTGTGACCTTCAACATGCTAAGGGTACATTTATATTCCAGCTGTAGAACTCAGATCCATTCACTCTTAACTACTCTTCAATCACATCAGCACTGCCAGAATGTGATCTCTGCTTGTGGGGATTCCTTTGATAGTGATGCCATCATGTCACAATGTTCATGGTGCAAACATCTCAGTTAAGTTAAAAAAAAATAAAGTTATTTGGTGATTAATCCTCGGGAGGGATGGACTATTTGGAATTCTTTCTAATTTAATTCTTCCCTCCTCCCACCTCATAGTTCTGCTAAACTCAAATGCTGTAACCTCAATTACAGTGGAGTCTGGGAACTGCAGTTCAGGTTTTAAACAGTCATGTATTGGGAATTGATAGGCAGATTTGGAGATCAAGTCAATTTGCCAGATACTCTGTTTATACACATACTTGAGTGTCTCTCTGAAGCACTTCAAAGCAACACTAAGGATATTGTGTAAATATGCACTTCAGCTGCCCTTCTACTGTAACAGTTACAAAGTTATTGCTTGAATAAAGTAAGAAACAACAGTTTTTTTTCTAGCATGAAGGATTTGTGCATACTATTTTTTGACATCTTATGTCATTTGTCAAAAGGGATACTGTTCCTTCAATTTTCAAAATTACAAGTCTTTCTCTGACTTAGAACAGAATCAGAAAATTCCTACAGTGCTAAAGGAGGCCTTTTGGCCCATCGAGCCTGCATCAACACTAATTTCACTTAGGTCCTCCCCCTATAACCCCATTTATTTACTGTGCTAATTTCCCTAACACTGAGACTCAATTTAGCAGGACCAATCAACCTAATTTGCATGACTTTAGAGTGTAGGAGGAAACCAGAGCACCCTGAGGAAACCCACGCAGACACAGGGAGAATGTGCAAATTCCACACAGACAGTCATCTGAAGCCGGGATTGAACTCAGGTCCCTCATGCTTTGAGACATTAATGCTAACCACTGTGCCACCCTGACAGCTTAGCACAAATAGCATTATTTTAAAGTTTTAAAAAGTGCTTCTTTTTTGTGATGCAAAAATTTATCAGTTGTATGATGTGAATGATTTGAATAGCATGCATTAGTGCAGCCTACCTGGCCAGTGTTACTGTGGCCACCTGCTGTGTTTGTGCTCTTCATTTGGCCTTCAAAATCCAGGAAACACCTATTCTATTTGTACCTAATTGTTAATTTTTGGGTTTGTTCTGTTTGAATCTTATGGACAAGGAAATTTGGTAAGAACATTTTTTAGTAATTTCACCCTCTGCTAAATTTGAAATTTGAACATCGAGTGCTGTTGGTGTCAGGTACACAAAATAATAATAACATTAGCATTTACATATGGCTCCCCAAGTGCTATGGCATGGACCAATGCTGCTAATTGCATGGACCATATATATGGAACTGCCAAGGATAATCTCTTTAGATGGTCCCTAGTTCTTCCACAAGCAGCAATGCTCCATTTCTCTTATGACATCATTGTGTAGGTTGGGCTACTGTCACTGGCAGGGTAATAATGTAGAGGAGCCACTTAACAGCTCACAATGGTGACAACTGTGAGAAGTGCATTAGGACAATGTTTCTCTGATATTGGGATTAAGGGCCATTTTATTACAGAATATAGAGAGCCATGCTTTACTCGATTAGGGAGTGGCAGATACTGGTTATAAATGCAAAACATTTAAAAAATGGCATTATTGACTTCTTTCATCTAATTAAGACAGATCTACTCCCATACACAAAACAGAAACACCTATTACATTTAGGATAATTCTTTTCGGAAGCAATACAGACAAGTGCATTTACTAAATGATTCTGTAAATTTTAAATGATTTTACAGTCTGTTCATTAAAAGGTCATATGTTTCTGGTAGTGCTATTATCACAGAAAGCAAGAGTTATAGGAGAACCTCATAAAAATGCTTGTGCATTATCAGATAACAGAGCTATCACTGCAACTGCCAGAAATGTTTTGACATTCAGAAGAAGAAGACATTTTTGCTATTACTGTGGTAATATTTCAGAACATCAGCAGCTTCGGTGTATGGCAGGGAGCAGGGTTTGATTGATTTCCAGTAAATACAGTTTATGTCAATGTAAGTAAAGAGATGGTATTAATAATAAGCATAATGTTAGACAGCAATAGTTTGCAGACATAATTGCTTTAATGTGGGCAATTAAGACTAAGTGCATGTGGTTTTAGTGACTGCCCTACATTCCTTTGGATGATTACAGTGATCAATGCATGTGATTTGTAAGTAGCTTCATATTGATCAAACAGTAGAACATTCAACCTTGAAGAAGTCATTTGCTATGACACAAAATGCAGTACCCTTTTATGCTATCAGGTTATGTTTATTTTTATGTTGATTAGCTCTTTATTGATAGCGGCAAAGTTTTCTCTCCAGAATACATTGCATATGAATATTATTTTGTAAAGTTATATCTATTAAAGTTCACATAAATAAATTGATTTTATATTTTAATGTAAGCAGAAAATAGGTTACAAGGTAAGATGGCAGAGAAGCAGTGGCAGACATTTAAGAAGATATTTCATAACTCTCAACAAAGATCTATTCTATTGAGAAAGAATGCTGACAAAAAAGATGAGCCAATTCTGGCTAATGAAGGAACTTAAGGATGGTATCAAATTAAAAGAAAAGGCATATGATGTTGCAATAATTCAAGATAGGAGAAAGTTAGGAAAAAAGTTAGAGATCAGCAATAGATGTCTAAAAACAAAAAGAGAAGTAATAATATGAGAGTAAACTGGCAAGGGATTTTTAAAGAGAGACCTAGAATTTTTCTCCACAAACTCAGTCCAGGAGAAAGTATCCTGGATGTTCCCAAAGTGGATTGGCCTTGCTGAATTGTCCCTTAGTGTCTCAAATTGTGTAGGTTAGGAGGATCAGCAGGTTAAATACATGGGTTACAGGGGATAAGCCTGTAACTGTGGAGGTGGGGAAATCTGTTAAAGAAAATTGGGCCTGCTACCCTTGGAAACAGTGCAGAGGTAACCACAGGTTTTGCTGAGTGCTGAGGTGGGCTGTACAAAATGCTGGCTTTGATGATCCAAGTGTTGGAAGGAAAAGAATAAAATAAAAACAGCTCTCATCTCTCACACTGCCTTAACCCCCAAACTCTATCTAATGTCACCCTATGCCCTTCAACACCCCCAAGATCCCATACATACTATGCCAATTTATGCCCTTTACCATCAACTAAGGCCTCATATACTCTCCATCCTAACCTACATCTACATCTACCCTTTGCCCATACATTGTCTATGCAAACTCATCCAGTTTGCACCTGAGGCCAACCTCAAGATCCAATCTGAGGTGAAATAAAATAAAGTTATAATAATCAACTGATGACTTTATTATTGTAAAAAATGAGAAAAACTCAGTTTTCTACATTTGAATTTCTAAAAACAAACATTTCCTTCAAATATTTAGTCCCTTATAAAAACAAGCATTTGTATTCACATTCCCATATCAAAGAATTTATAAGCATTTGGATTTTTCACTCAAACCGTGAACTGACAGGGACCCCAGTATGTTAAATGATACATTGTGAAATCATTCATCCATCATAAATCCTATAATAGTAACACATAGGCTGTTGTCAACAGACAGAGTGAAATAGCAAACAAATTTTTTTAAACTATAGACTTGGAAATAATATTAGAAGTCTGATTTAAAGTCTGCCTTGACAGTTTGACAATTCCAATAGGCTTTAAATATCTCAAAAATAATCCACTTTTTATGCATATTCATTCAACCTTTAACAATTCAAAGAGCACTTGACCTCTCCCAAAGGACACTTACCCCTTCCAAAATGTGTCCCTAGCAGTGTTCCTTGCTTCTCCAAAATTCTATGCTATCTCTCTGATGAACTTTGGTAAGTTTAGACCTTTCTCTGAAAAGTATAGATTCCACAAGTCATGTATTAGACATCCCACTTGTAAAAATTGGACTGGTTTGAAGGCAGATTCATTTTACATGTGCAGTTGCCTCCCTAACACATAGATACTCACCTCAGTGAAAATTGTGGATGTTGGATTTCAGATTGGGGATTTCTGGAATCTGAGTTTCAGTGCCATTTTGGCTCAGCTTGAGATCTTTTCTGTCCCTGTGAAAATTCAGGCCAGACTTGAAACATAAAAAAAAGCAAGAGAATAGCTAAAGATACCATTGATCCCTTACAGAATGAGACTGGGGAATTAATAGTGTAAAACAAGGAAATGGTCGAAATATTGAACAAATATTTTTATTAGCATTTATCCCAGAAAACAATAAATACATACCCAAAATAGTAGAAAATCAAGGAGCAGAAGAATGGGAGGAACTTCAAACAATTACTTTAATCAGAGGAAAAGTACTATGAAAACTAATGGGACTAAAGGCTTACAAATTCCCTGGACTTGAAGGCCTGCATCCAAAAGTGGCTGCAGAGATAGTAGATGAATTGGTTGTAAAGTTTCAAAATTCCCTAGGTTCTGGAAGGATCTCAGTGGATTGGAAACTGCAAACGTACTGTGTCTACTCAAGAAAAGAAAGAGACAGAAAGTAGGAAACTATAGCCCGATGTTCATCATTGGGAAAAAACTGGAAACCCTTGCTAAGGAAGCAGTAGCAGGATATACAGAAAATCAATATACAATCATAATAATAGAGTCAACATATGTGAAATCATGGTTGGAAAATTTATGAGATCCTTTGAGTGTTTAGCAAGCAGGATGGAGAGAGGAATTGGTATACATAGGTCAGAATTCTCTGATGTTGTGTGCTCCACCATCGCTGGCAGCGAGAACAGAGAATTTGGCACTCAACCAAATCTCAATTCACAGCAGTGGGACTGGAGAATCCCATGGACAAGGTCAAAGAATTCTGGCCAAAGTGTACTTGAACTTCCTAAAGGCATTTAATGTGCACATAAAAGATTTCTATACAAGATAAGAACTCATGATATTCATGGTAATATATTAGCATGTCTAGTCAACTGGCTGACTAATGGATAAAGAGTTGGGATAAATGGGTCATTTTTGTGTTGCCAAACAAACAGCGGGATGTCACATGAATCAGTGCTGGAGCCTCAACTATTCATAATGTACAGGCTTGGATGAAGGAGCAGAGTGTACTTTAGGTAGATTTGCTGATTATTCAAAAAGTTTAGTGCAGAAACAAGTTGTGAAGTGGACATAAAGAGATAGAGATAGATTAAGTGAGTCAGGAAAAGATTGGCAGATGAATATAATGTAGGAAAACATGAGATTGTCCACTTTGGTAGGAAGAATAGAAGAACAAAATATTATTTAAATTAAAGGACTGCAGAATTCAATGGAGGGCTCTGGATGCCCTTTAACTATGTATAAATCGCAAGAAGTTATTACACAGATACAGCAAATAATTCATAAGGCATATGGAATGTTTGCCTTTACTGCAAGAAGGATAGTGAATAAAATAAGGAACTCTTGTTACAACTATACAGGGTACTTCTGAGATACACCTGGAGTGCTGCATACAGTTGTGGTCTTGTTACTTAAAGAAAGTTATACTTGCATTGGAAACAATTCAGATAAGATTCACAATGCTGATCCCTATGATGAAGGGTTATCTAATGAGGAAATGTTGAGCAGATTGGGTCTATACTCGTTAGATTTCTGAACAATAAGAGGTGATTTCATTGAAACAAAGAAGATTATGAGGGAGTTGAGGATGCTGAGAGGATGTCTCCTTTCAGGTGATCTGGAACTAGTGGGCACAGTTTCAAAGTAAGGTGTCTATTAATTATGACCGCGATGATGGAGAATTTCTTCTCTCAGAGAGTAGTCAACCTTTGGAATTTGCTTTTGGGGAGAGCAGTGAAGGCTGGGCTATTGAATATATTAATTGTCAAGTTAGATTGATTTTTCATCTACATTGCAGTTAAGAGTTATAGGGGGCAGGCAAGAAAATTAATTTGATACCTCAATCAGATTGGCCACGATCTTAGTTAAAGTCAGAGCAGTTTTGAGGGGCTGAATGATCTATTCCTGCCCCTGTCCCAATTTCTTTGTTCTTATGTCAGATAATGTAGTCTTTCTTTTTGTAACACATACAATTGATGTAAAAATCAATGTAAATATTGATGTAAAGTTTTCCTAAACTTTCCTTGTTTTATATTTCAATGGAAAAATAGTTCATCACCTTCAAATTATTGTTAAATATTCTGGAAACTTACTTTCTGAATATTTATTTCTGATCCGTTTCTTTTCTAAATTCAATTTTATTTACTTATTACTAGTACTTATCTTGATCTCCCTTTTTGTCCTTTTAACAGCTTGTCTGACCTTTTTTTTCTTCTCTTCATTTTTTTTCATGCTCTTGTCCACCCTTTCTTTATTGCTCATTATCACCGTTTCTCCATTTCTCTTTCCTCCTGGTTTCTTATCTCCTCAAATTCCTGGTGCATTATTTCATCCATCTCATCTCTGCCGTTTCTTACCTATGACCCACACCATTTCCTGTGGCTACACTCACAATCTTCTGGTTGTCATTTTACTCTTCCAAAGCCCTATCCCTGAAATCTACCCTCTGTTTTATTCTCCACTTTTGTTTAAGGGTTTAAAGTTTATATATTAATGTCACAATTAGGCTTACAGGCACACTGCGTTGAAATGACTGTGTAAATTCCCTAGTTGCCACGCTGTAGCACCTGTTCAGGTGCACCGAGGAAAATTTAGCATGATTAGTGCACCTAACCAGCATGTCTTTCGGACTGTGTGAGGAAACTGAAGCACCCAGACTAAACCCACACAAACACGATGATGCTGATAATGACAAAGACATTTTGACTCGATCTGCACAATATTCCAGTTCTATCCCGTTATATTTTCTCGTGCTATCCTTCTGATTTGGAACACTTAGGCAAGGCAACTCACCAACTCAGATGCCAACACTCAGAGTTGTCAGTGAGTTTAAACGTAGGGAGTCATTAAAACAGGAAAAGACTGTCATACAAAGCAGGCAACTGATCTGTGTGGTGTTAATTGGCACTGTAAAGAAATCAGAGTCCTGGCAGAGTGTCAAGACTCTCTGAAACTAGATGATTCTGTCTAACATATTTTGCATTAATACTGAGAGAGTTTCAGCTGGTTCCACTAATATAGTTTCAATTAGTTTTTTTTTAAAGCACTACATCTCAAAATAACTGCAAAAGCTACTTGAAAATCAAGATATCAAACAGCAAAATTGATTATTGTTTTGGTAACTTAAATGAATGCTGGCCATAAAATATAGCATTTGAATAGTTAGCAGACAATCGAACTGCATGAAGAAAATGTGGATTAGTTTTTGATTCTGAAGATTCTAAAAGTGAATGAGAACTATTCTGCATTTTTTTGAAATGCCACTTCAGTTAATAACTTGAATACAAGTAATTGGTTAATTAATGCATGAGCATATAACTTGAAGCCAGGGAAAGACTTGAAAGAAAATGTAATTCAAGTACTGTTGTATTTAAACTGATCTCTCACCTGTGACTTGAATAGACATTTGGCTAAGCTATGAACTGAGTGATGAACTTTCGGTATTCCTCCTGCCAGTGTGTTACTATACCAGTGAGGAAGGCTCTACATTAAAAAAAAGCATTAAAATTTACCAGTCACAACCCAATCCTAATTGGGTTTGAGTAAGAAAATTGGTATGACATCCAATAAGAAATGCTGCAAATTCCTACATTTAATGCATGACTTATAGTGCACTCTTGAGTTCAATAATTAGTCCAAAAACATTAAAAATATTAACATTTGATTGATAACAAATCATTAGCCTAAGGCATGAGTCCATATTTTGGGACTACGCATAATTTGCAACCAAATGATGGTCCACTCAAATAACATAGGAAATGGAAAATGTAACAAGTGTTACAGCCAAAGGAGTACACATTATAGGGATCAAGTAGATATAGCATAAGTACAACCCCAAAAGTGAACAGAAACAGTGACGAACAGCTTAGAAAATGTTCACAAATATTCTTGCTATAAACCTTCAATACATTTAATAATTTTGTCCTGATTGGTATGGGTAATTAATACCAGCTCAGCATTGGCAGTGCAGAGCTATATTAATAAAATGGCACATGATTCAATAGTAGCTATACAGAGCTGTGTCAAGACAGTACAGCTATTGCAGAGATGTTTTAAACCAACCTGTAGCTGATACCAAAGACCAAAGTGGCTAAGATAAAAGTAATGATGTTTCTGTCTATCATAATTTTGATTTTAGAACAATTGTATTTTACCCCACAATACAAGTACCATTTTAGAAACAACTTAGCCTTGGAATTTCAGCTCAGGAGCTCAGAGTCGGGACACTTTGCTTTGCAAACCTGACTTGGGAGAAAATGATCTGGAAGCTGGGAATTATATTTTTTTCTGGGGTGGTGGGATTCCCTGGGAGTCAGGCTGGAATGAATGTGGAGGATGCCAGGTTGGAGATGGGTACATTCAGAGGCTGGATGGGAGGCCTGTCTTTAAGAACCAGCACTGTATCGAAGTTTGAAAAAAATACAGAAAAACATAAAACAGCACTCCAGGACACCCCCACAAACATGTTGGATTTGGATTATTTACTCAACCATAAAATAAGAACATTCTTTTTGTGAAAAAGGATATCACTAATTTAAAATATAAATGAATAAGGGTTATTAGGAATAATGATTGATGCTTAACATTTCAATCATTGAGGCATGGCACGATGCAAAGTTCAATGTACGTCTGTCTGTTTTTCTCTTGGATTTTGGGACTTCTGTTAAATCTCAAACCTGGTCTCTTAACTCATGATGTAGCAGGTAAGCATTCTCCAAGGTGGCCTTCATGACACACAATAGCACAGAGTCACTGAGCAGAGACTGATATCCAAGTTCTGCACACATGAGGACGGTCTCAACAGGGATCTTGGGTTCATGTCACACTATCTGTAACCCCCATGACTTGCGTGGGTTAGCAAAAAACTTCACTTACTGTGCTGTCTGGAAACAATACACATCTCTTTAACCTGTGCTCAAGTCCACTCACATTGTTGGCTACTTGAATAGCAGGTTAGGTGTAAAGATTCGCATTCTAATCAGTAATCTGTAAACAGTCTGTGCTGTTATATGTGCTGTTTGAGACCAGAATACCTCATTCACCTGACGAAGAGGACAGCCTCAAAAGCTTGTGAGTTTACTATCAAATAAATCGGTTGGACTTAAACTTGGTGTTGTCAGACTTTTTACTCTCTTGACTCATGGCATTCTGTGAGATTTTAGCTTATTGAAGTTAACTCTAATGTGCACACGAACCCCTTTGTAACTTCAAGACTGCTGGATGCATTTTCAATTCACAACCCCACTTCAACTGCTAAAGCTTCCAGTCCAACTGCTGATGATGCATACTTCACGGCTGCCTGCTGAGTGTTCTCTCTCTCATGGAGACAATTTTCTAACAATGACTATTGTTCTCTCTTAAAGCAATTACTTCAGGCCCATATACTGGATAATAATGCTGATCTCAACCTATGACAATTACTTCAGTCATTTCTGGGTACTTACTAAAACCCTTCAATCTGCAACAAATGCCCATCAACTGGTAATGTCCTTTGCAGATGCTAATCACTGAAGCAAGTGCCCAGTCCTAATTCTCTTTGCTGACAAATGCCCCCAGCAAGTGTCTTGTGACAAATGCTATCCATTGACAAGTGCAGGTAAACTTATAACATTTTGTCCTAGTATGCGCACCTGAATCAACACAGCTAATAACTTCCAATCAAATATTTGTGACACTTGAACAATGGAAGAGTACTTTTAGCTTCCCCACAACAGCCAAGCCGACCTTACAGACTTGCATTCCTCCTAAATTCTAAACAGGAAGCCCTGGAACACACAGAGCTCACTCCACCTTCCCGACCATAACTTCAGCTTTTCCTTAACATTATATCGTAACTCTAACCAACTTTAAGACTTCTTTAGAACATATCCAAACATACATAAATGATCCCAATAATACATACACAGAAACATAGAAATTAGAAGCAGGAATAGGCCACTCAGCCCTATGAGCGAGCTCTGCCGTTCATTTTGATCATGGCTGATCATTGAGTTCAATATCCTGATCCCCCTTCCTCCATATTCCTTGATCCTTTTAGCCCCATGAGCTATATCTAATTGAGATTTTTAATCACTAATACTATGAATAATACAATTTGATAATTTAAGCCTTTTTACTTACATGAATGTACGAATGAGGTGAAGTCTAACATAGCAGTCCCTCAAAGCACTGGAACTGAATCAAAGTTTAGAAAAAGGGCAGAAAAACATGAGACAGCCCTCCAGCTCTCAACTCCATACAATTGTCATGCCCTATCTCTACCAATCCATGTCACCACATGCCCGACCCCATAGTATATCATACCATCCATGCCAATCTATGCACCCCCCACTCTCATGGGTCTTTATAGCACAATGTCATCTTAGTGTCAACTTATTTCAACGCATGCTCTTCCACACACCACCATTTGCCTTCACATCGACCATGCCAGTTCACTCAGCATAGATCATGGACTGACCTTAGGAGCCATGCGGAGATTAAATGAAATAAAGCTCTAAGTGTCTTTTGCAGACTTTATTTTAATGAAATGTCATGGATAAAAACACTTTGACTACACTTCCTTCTTTCAATTGTTATTCCTTAAAACAACAAATATTTTATTCAACTGCATAATTACTTATAGAAACAAATATTGGAATTCGTAGTCTCACAAAATCCATAACCAATTGGTGCTGTCAATTGAATTGAAATGGTAGGTATCCTTTTATGATAATGGATGGTTGTGAAGTCAGATATGCAGCACTAATCCAGTAACATAAACGAAAGACTTACGTGAACAGTGTAAAATAGCAAGCAAACACTCTTTTTAAAGATAGACAGAAAGTAGAAAACAATAGGCCAATTAGCTAATATCTATAATAAAATGTTAGAGTCAGTTATTAAAGGTTATTAACAGAGGATGATTGTAGAGAATTGTTTTTCAAACTGTGACCAGCAGTGTGCTTCAGGGATGAATACTGGTCCACTGTTATTTGTCATTTATATTAATGATTTGGATGAGAATGTAGGAGGTTTGGATAATAAGTTTGCAGATGACACTAACAATGGTGGCATAGTAGACAGTGAAGAAAGTTATCTCCAGTTACAATGGGATCTTGATCAATTGGGCCAGTGGATTGACAAATGATAGATGGAGTTTAATTTAGACAATGAGAGGTGATGCATCTTGGTAGATTGAACCAGGCAGGACTTACTCAGTTGATGGTAGGAGATTGGGAGAGTTACAGAACAAAGATATCTCGGGGTAGATGAAAGTGGAGCCACAGGTGGACAAGATGGTGAAGAAGGCATTTGGCATGATTGGTTTCATTGGTCAGAACATTGAATACAGGACATCTTGTTGAAATTGTACAAGACATTGATAAGGTCACACTTAGAATCCTATGTGCAATTTTGGTCTCCCTACTATAGAAAGGATATTATTAAACTAGAAAGAGTGAAGAAAAGATTTACCAGGATGCTACCGGGACTTGATGGATTGAGTTATAAGGAGAGGCTGAATAGACTGGGACTTTTTCTCTGGAGCGCAGGAGGCTGAGAGATGATTTTATAGAAGTATATAAAATAATGAGGAGCATAGAAAGTAGATAGTCAATATCTTTTCCCAAAGGTAGGGGAGTCTGAAACTAGAGGGCATAGATTTAAGGTGAGAGGGGAGAGATACAAAAGTGTCCAGAAGAGCAATTTTTTCACACAGAGCATAATAGGGTCTGGAACAAGCTGCTAGAGGTGGTAGTAGAAGCGAATACAATTTTATCTTTTTAAATTTATCATTTAGATAGTTACACCGGTATAGAGGGATATGGCCCAAATGTGGGCATTTGGAATTAGCCTAGAGATTAAAAAAAAATAGGGCAGCATGGACAAGTTGGGCCAAAGGACCTGTTTCCATGCTGTAAAACTCTCTAACTCTATAACATGGTATTTTGATAATGTCAATGCAATCAGGCAGAGTCAAAATGGTTTTGTGAAAGAGAAAGTGGATGGGGAGGAATTTGTACAGTGTGTTTTGGAAGGGTCCTTGGAGCAGTATGTGGATGGCCCGACTAGAGAGGGGGCTATACTGGATTTGGTTCTGGGGAATGAGCCAGGCCAGGTGGTTGACGTCGAGGTAGGAGAGCAGGGGTCAAATAGTGATCACAACTCTGTCTGCTTTAGGATATTAATGGAAAAGGACGAGACTGGCCCAAAAGGGAGGGTATTTAACTGGGGGAGGGCTAGATACGGCCAGATTAGGCAAGATCATAAAGATACGGACTGGGATAAGCTTTTTGAGGGCAGGTCGACGAGGTACATGTGGGAGTCTTTCAAGGGAAAACTAAACTCTCTGCAGGAAAGATATGTTCCGGCAAGGAGGAAGGATGGGAAAGGTAGGATTAGAGAACCTTGGCTTACCAGGGAGATTGAGGACTTGATCAAGAAAAAGAGAGAGGCTTACATTAGATCTAGGCAACTAGGGACTGAGATAGCGCTGGAAGCTTATAGAGTGTGTAGACGGGATCTAAAAAGGGGTATTAGAAAGGCAAAAAGGGGCCATGAGGTGGCTCTGGCAGGTAGGATTAAAGAAAATCCAAAGGCATTTAACACCTATGTAAGGAGCAAAAGGATGGTTAGAGGCAAGATTGGACCTCTTAGGGACAGTGGAGGGGATCTATGCTTAGAGCCTGAGGGAATGGGGGAGATCCTGAATGAATACTTTGCGTCGGTATTCACGCAGGGGACTGGACAGATGTCTGTGCCTGATGTTGACAAAGTTGAGGATTGGTTGAGGGAAATAAGGATTACGAGGAAAGGGGTGTTGGGGCTGTTAGGCAGCTTAAAGACATATAAAGCTCCGGGGCCTGATGGCATTTACCCCAGGCTGCTAAGGGAGTTGAGGGACGACTTGGCTGGGCCTCTGACGCAAATCTTTGTCTCTTCCTTGGACACAGGTGAGGTCCCAGAGGACTGGAGGATAGCAAACGTAGTACCGTTGTTTAAAAAAGGTCATAGGGATCACCCAGGGAACTATAGGCCGGTGAGCTTGACTTCAGTTATAGGTAAGCTAATGGAGAGGATCCTTAAGGACAGGATGTATGAGCATCTGGAGCGCTGCGATCTGATCAGGGATACGCAGCATGGCTTCGTCAAGGGGAAGTCTTGTCTTACGAATCTGGTGGAAATTTTTGAAGAAGTGACAAAAACAGTTGATGAAGGACAGGCTGTTGATGTCGTCTACATGGATTTCAGTAAGGCGTTTGACAAGGTTCCTCATGGTAGACTGATAGAGAAGGTGAAGGCGCAAGGGATACAGGGTCGGGTATGTAGATGGGTCGAGAACTGGCTCGGGAGGAGGAGACAGAGGGTAGTAGTGGAAGGCTCTCTTTCCAGCTGGAAGCCTGTCACTAGTGGAGTGCCACAAGGCTCAGTACTAGGTCCTCTTCTATTTGTGGTCTACATAAACGACTTGGAAGTAGGGGTAGGTGGTGAGATCAGCGAATTTGCTGATGACACCAAGATGCTTGGATTGGCGGGTACAGAAGAGCAGTGTCAGGCAATACAACAGGACATAGACAGGTTGGTAGATTGGGCAGATAGATGGCAAATGGAATTTAATCCGGAAAAATGCGAGGTGATGCATTTTGGCCGAAAAAATGTAGAAGAGAATTATAGGATAAAAGGTAAAACTATACGGAGCATAGAGACGCAGAGAGACTTGGGGGTGCAGGTTCACAAGTCTCTGAAGGTGTCCTCACAGGTGGAGAAGGTGATAAAGAAGGCGTATATTATGTTAGCTTTCATAGAAAAGGGTATAGAATACAAGAGTAGGAGTTTGATGTTGCAGTTGTATACAACTTTGGTTAGGCCTCACTTGGAATACTGCGCCCAGTTCTCGTCTCCGTACTATCGGAAGGATGTGGAGTCCTTGGAGAGAGTGCAGAGGAGGTTTACCAGGATGCTGCCTGGTATGGAAGGACTGTCCTATGAGGAACGATTAGATAGACTGGGGTTGTTTTTCCTTGAAAGACGTCGGCTTAGAGGGGATCTCATAGAGGTGTATAAGATTATAAGGGGTATAGATAGAGTAAATGGATGTAAACTTTTTCCACCTTTAGAAATGGATAGGACGAGAGGTCATGGCCATAGGGTGAGGGGGGCTATGTATAGGACGAATATTAGAGGGCAGTTTTTCACACAAAGGGTAGTGGGGTGTGGAATGCACTGCCGAGTAAGGTGGTGGGAGCAGGCACACTGGGGCTGTTTAAGGGTCTCTTGGACAGCCACATGAGCGGTATGCAGATAGAGGGATATATTAGGACTGTTTAACTACGGCTTTTTTCCACAGGTACTTCGGTCCATAATTTGAGCACGCATTCGGCAGGTGGTGCGGGTACAGCTCTTGGATGTTGATTCATGGGTTGCCTGGTACCTCATGTCGTATATGAGTGCTTGATGTGGACCACCTGAAGGGCACCATGACAGCTCAGAGACTATCGATGTGGCTGTGCAGACACTTGGAATTGGGCCGGTGTCTTCGGGAGTTTGCGCGTTCTCCCCGTGGTTGCGTGGGTTTTCTCCGGGCACTCCGGTTTCCTCCCACAACCCAAAAATTCGCTTTTAGGCTGATTGGGTAACAAATTGTCCCTATGGTGAAAATTTTCCATATTAGGAATAATATATATATTATTATATAGGAATATTAAAATAGGATAATGTATTTGGTATGACGGCGGCGCGGGCTCGTTGGGCCGAAGGGCCTGTTTCCCGTGCTGTGTTGCTTAATAATAAAAAAAAAATTAATAAATCGGGGTAGTGTGCCAGGAGACATCAATGGAGGCCGCTTAGTGGGCTTCCCACTGGTGCCATGGCCTCTGCGCATCTCTAGGGCCTGGATTTCCAATGCTGTCAGCTCTGCGCCAATTTCTAGGGTACATGACTGACCTCAAAGTGTTGTGGGATAATATTTAAAGGGATACCTTACCTCTCCAAAAGAGTATCCAGGCTATCCAAAAGAATCCATTCAAGTTCAGACCTGCTCCTAGCAGGTCTAATTTGCACACATTAAGTTTCAGGAATTTTACGTACCAAAGTGGCACATGAATGGTGGAAGCTGCTAATTTCTATGAACCGTGCATCTGCAAAATAAGTAAGCATGAATCCCAACCAGTCCCCTGAAAATGTTGTGTTCGGGGCACAGCTTTTCAATTCATGTCCCTTCTGTGGTTTTCGCAACGATGAAGAGGTTCTCTGTCATTGCGAAATTCAGGCCTTAATCTTTATTCTAATTTTAAGAAAATTGAAGACCATCAGAACAATATTTTTCATCACTGTCACTGTCTTTTCTGAAAAAGAACTCGACAAGCAAAACTAAAATTAGTATAGAGATTTGCTGGCCTTGGTAATGAGTGAGGATCTTCAGCTCTTAGTAATACATTTGCCAAAGCTACTTTAACTGATAACAAATGTCATTCTAAATACATTTAAATATTTGCAGATGTGTTTTTATGTAGCTCATTTAGTCAATGCGTAAATAATACTTGGCAGAGAATTAAAAGTAGACACAAACTGGTATATTTCACCTCCCAAATTAACATATATGTGCACAAATAGAGCTAAAGGAATGCTATTTCCAGAAAATATATTAAATCTCATGAATCCTGGTATACTTGCAGTAACTTACTTCTCCCTGTTTCATATGTTTTTCATTTAAAAAAAATGGATTTGCTTCAGGATCCTACTGAATCATAAAAATTGAAGAATGTATAGAATGCGTTTTTAGCACAAAAGTCTTGTTATTCTATTGGAAAGTTATCAAAGTCCCATCTATTGCTATTCTCAAATCTACTATTCTGAAGCATGGTCTTAGCTTCAGCTTGGCTTACTCTATAATGGTGTAATAGCCTAATGGTTCTCTTACTAGAATTATAATGCATGAATAATCCAGAGAATGTAAATTCAAATCCACCATGATAGTTTGAGAACTTGAATTCAGTTGTCTAAAAAAATAAGCTGAACAAGTAAAAATGACCCCAAAGCCACCCGATTGCCACAAAAACTCAACTCAATATCTAAGGACTTTATGTAAAGAAATCTGGTATTCTTACCTGGGCTAATCTATATGCAACAGTTCCATATTAATTGTGGTTGATCCATAGCAGCCCTTGATGCATCCTGCTTAGTGTGATATAGTGAGAGAGGAATGGCCCTTAACATTGACTTCAAATCCCACAAACTCGGGCAAGAAAACTGCTTACCACCAACCTTCTCCTCTCAACTGATGAATCAGCTAACAAGTCACATTAATCAACACTAGCAGAAAGGATTGAAAACAGCTGGGACACAAAATATTTTCTGGGTGAGAGACTTAAATGCCATCATCAAGAGTAACTTGGTGGTAATGCCATTGACTGAGTTGGCCATTCTGTGCCACAAGGCCTGGGCAAAATCCAGACAGACTAAGTACCAAGTAACATTTGCACTATATTAGTATCTGAGAGCAGTCAATTACAGTAAGAGAGAAACTAATCACCTCCCTGTGACAGGCATTACCAATGGCACAGTCCCCACTATGGTCTTATGGATTACCATTCATCAGAAACTCAACTAGACCAGCCATGTAAATGCCTTGACACAGGTCTAAGGCTGGATACCCATTCCAAACCCCCCTTAACCACTTCACCATCTACAGGGCACAAGTCTGGAATATGCTAGAGTATTTTCCACAAGCTTGCTTAGCTACAACTACAACATTAGAAGCTCAGCACCATCTAGGATAAAGCTGCAAGTTTGCTCGGCACCTCATCCAAACGCCTAATTATCCAATTTCCTATACCATTGATGTACTATGGCTGCAGTGTGTTGACTGCAGGGAAGTAACTTCCTAATGATTTTTTAAACAGACCTCTTAGAAAATCAAGGGCGACAGGAATATGGGAACACCACCACCTCCAAGTATACCTACAAATCACAGACCATTATGATTTGGAGATATATTGCTAATTTTTTTATCATTGCTGGATCAAAATCCTGGACCTCTCCAGGATTGTGTTGTGGCCACAGTGGTTCTGGTAAAAAGACCAACACTACATTGTCAGGACAACTGGGATGGACAATACATCCCTGACTTACCAATGATACCCACATCCTCAAAATTAATTAAGCAAAGAAGGTATTTTATCTGTGCTGTGAGCAGAGAACCAAGCTCAAATAGACGATGGAACCTGTGACAGGGCTGTGACATTCTCGTGCCAATCCTCCAATTCACTGTCCCTATGAGTGCTGCTTGGAATACAGGATGGGTAAATTTACATTTATATGAATGTATTGAGCAGATTGAGGCTCAGTCTGCTTTTACTGGCAGCACTCTATAGTGTAAACAATTCTGATTTCTTTATCCTGATGACACTGTGAACCCAGGAAGATGTGGGTCTTTAATTCTGTCATTA
The DNA here is from genome assembly GCA_024679065.1 of Sphyrna mokarran. NCBI lineage: Eukaryota > Metazoa > Chordata > Chondrichthyes > Carcharhiniformes > Carcharhinidae > Sphyrna > Sphyrna mokarran. The sequence continues at coordinate 40,717,155 of JAGIQG010000004.1, forward strand.
GGGTGGGGTGGGACGGGGTGGGACGGGGGTGGGGGGGGGGGGGGATGCGAGGGAAGGAAATGTAAACATACCTAATGCTTTCTGAATCCAGAGCCAAGCTAATGAAAGTTGGCTCCACTGTCAAAATGTAAAACTTGAGGAGCGCAGCACAGACCTGCTCGCCTGAAACTGGATCCCAGTTTAAAATTCCCTTTAGATTTCAATTTCTTGCTTTCTTGGCTCTTTTGCAAAGTAAATTAGCCAGATTCCCTTTAGAAAGAGTTCATAGTTACTATTTAAAGTGAACAATCATCTTTGTAACTCACCTTCCCTTCATTTTATATTCATTAATGCCCATTTGCAGCTGAAACTGAGTGTGATATTCAAACTCGATTTAATTACAGTTTTAATTACAATTAAAAGATAGATTATTCCACTCTTGTGGGTTTTAGGTTCCACTTTACTCGACATGTTCCAATATCTGTGTGGCATGTTTGTCAACACTCTCCACTATGTTGTCACTTTCGAACAGTTATCCGTATTGTTCCCAAATCCCTTTCTATCTTCAACTTGCAATGTAAAAGAAATATTTTCTCATCTAAATATATCATTGTACATTTATTCAGATTTAAAATAATTGTCTATTACCCACTTAGTTTGCACCCCATTTAAACGCTGGCATATTTTTGTTATCCCACACAATTTTGCATCATGAAACAATTATCCATTTTGCTTTTGATGCTCTCCCCTGGATTGTAGATTATGAAAAATATTGTTCCCTGACTGATCTTTAGAGAGCCACACCATTCATTTTTGTCAAAACTTAAACGATGCCCTTTCAAAATTGCCTTGGGTTTTCTGATAATAAGTACTTTTTTGATCTACTTCCATCTTTCTTCTTCTTAGAATTATAGAATCCTACAGTGCAGAAGGAGGCCATTCAGCCCATCAAGTCTACACTGACCACAATCCCACCCAAGCTGTATCCCCATAACCCCATATATTTAACCTAGCTGGTGCTCCTGATACTAAGAGGTAACCTGCACATTTTTGGACTGTGGAGGAAACCGGAGCACCCGAAGGAAACCCATGTAGACATAGGTAGAATATTGCTAACTCCACACAGAAAGTGACCCAAGCCGGGCATCGAGCCCTGGCGCTATCAGGCAGTAGTGCTAACCACTGTGCCACCATGCTGTCTCATGAACCATCCACAGACTCTTACAAATGCTTCAGATTTCCTATTAAAATTTTAGATATATATTAATATTTACTCAGGTATCCTCAGTTCTAGGCACAAAGTAAAACAATGTCAAAAGTAAAAGGTATATTAAGTTAAAAAGTATAAGTGCAATATTTCTGAGCAAGATAACCTTGTGCGATATTTTTCAATTCTGATTTATAATGCAATGTTTTGATTTATTATTGTAAAACAATATGATGATTAATAGTGGAACACACTGACCTTCTGCTGCAATGGCAGTTGCAAATGACAATTGAAAATTAAAATTGGGCATACAGTTTATTATTTTTGTTGGAAAGCAGAAAAATGAACTGCCTAGTTCTCTGTTAAAGCATGACAACATTCTATGATGATTCATTATTTTTTGCTATTATCTCAGAGATACTGAACAGTGAAATACAAACCTTCCATTAGACCATTGGCCTGAAACATTGGCCAGGATATTCTGGTCCCATCTGTGGCAAGACATAAAATTCCTGTCCAAAATTAATTGACATTAATGGAAATTTTCTGTCTCACTTGTGGTGATCCCTGTCTGGGGCGGGACAAGGAAACCCCTAGCCACCAACTTTATTCCTCTCTCTACAGATACTGCCTGACTTGCTGAGCATTTCCATATTTTTGTCTTTCATTTATTTCAGATTTCCAGCAGCTGTATTATTTTGATTTTGTACTGAATGATGATGCTGTGTTAGTCATCTGACCACTCATTTGCATCACCTGACCAAAAGTAATCAAGCCATTGGCAAATTCTCAGAAAGTATGGCAGTTTGCCAATTGTGTCACTGAAAATAGATGATCTGGTCTTGCGTCTCATCACTGCTTGTGAGCCACTACATTTCTCTGCATTCTGGCAGTGGCTTCTCTTCACAGAGAAGACATAGCGACGAAGTACCTTAGGATGTCTGGACATTACGAAGGGCTACATATGAATGTGGTTTCTTGTTTTCTACCCCAGTCTCTGTTTTTCTCCCTTTTTGTCTGTGCTTTTTTCCTTTTTTCCTCTACTTCCCTTTAATTGGCAATGTTATGTATGTGGTCTCTTATTGAGACTAATAATAAATCATGAGGTCAGTGGTAGTAAACTAACTGGAACAGTTCATTAACACGTCTTAATCTCAGCACAGTCAGTACAAGACTGCCTAAGTAAGCTACACCAAGGGTGGAGTTTGAGTCCTGGGTCATCTGACCTCTTCTTTTAAAGGCACATGCCCGAACATATATAACAAGGAAAGCATTGCCAGGGATGGAGCCATCAATAACTGCAAGCTGCATTTTAGGAGGAGTTGCAGAGGAAAGTTATCTCTCTGCCACTGTCTTCCCATCCCTGATTATTCATGCTGCCCCATATTGCCTACCTTTTTTCATTCATTCACTGGATGAGGGTGTTGCTGGCTGGGCCAGCATTTGTTGCCTGTCCCAATTTGCCTTTGAACCTTGTGGTTTGCCCAGCCATTTCAGAGACCATTACTTTTTAACGAGTCAATTTTTTTTTGCTGTGGATCTGGAGTCACACATAGCCCAGACCAGGTAAAATCAGTAGATTTCCTTCCCTCAAGGACATGAGTAAACCAGATAGGTTTTTACAGTAATTGACAATGGTTTCATGGTCATCATTAGACTTTTAATTTGAAATTTTATTTGGATTCAAATTTCACCATCTGCCATGGGATTGGAACCTGAGTCCCCAGAGCATTACTCTGGATTACGAGTCCAATATGCCACTACCTCTCTCTAACTTTCTATTTGTGTCTGCCTCTCTTTCTTACTCTCTTCCCCTCTCTGTCTTTGTCTTTTCCTCTCTATATGTAGCCCTCGCTAACTCTCCTCCCCCCTTAGTGTCACATCTGTGTGAAAATAGAATTTCTGTCTCACACGTGTATGCCATCAACACTGATATTTTGTAATTGTCAGCAAAACACAGATGAGACATTTAGCTGGCCCCTCACTTCATCAGCTGATTTTTTGTTTGAAAACTGAAGCAACATTACACAAAGAGAATTGTGCTGGGTTGGAATTATAGTTTGCTGCTCAGGACAAAAACTGGTGCAAATCAACCGAATGGAAAAGAAACTGCTTGATTTTCATTTCTACAGACTAATGTTATCAGTGAAGTTGACACAGACGTAGAGCGGCCCTTGGCTATGTGGCTTATGCTTTTGCCCAATTTCTATAAAAAAAATGTAGATGTTGAAAAAAATGAATTCTAAAGAAAGATGAATGCATTTTCCAAGATTAACATGTTAAACCAGACTCTAGTGGATAATCTTATTTTATGAAAGAGCCTTTGGAGCCCAAATGAGAATGATGCAGCCTGGTATAAAACATTAATTGAGTTTAAGTTATGGTAGTAGGGGTGTCTAATGTAGTTGATTAAGCCATGAGTGGATAAGCAATACTACAAGCATTTCAAATGAGTGTGCTTTTATTGCAAAGAATGTGAAAAGTGTAACATTTGCATATGAATGAATGAATGCAATATTGCCTTCAGCAGCATATCTGTGATACTCAGTTTATTCAGAGCTCTATTAATAAAGATATGCCTACCCCCTTATTCCTCTTCATAACTGCACCAAGATGATAAATGCCACACTCTTGCAATGGAGAACTTCAACAATAAAAGGAATTAAAACTGACAAACCATTTAAACTATTCCCATTACTGATAGATAGGGTTGGATTTTTCAGGTCCTTTGGAGGAAGGCTGGGATAGTTGGTATAAATGAGGGGTGAGGAAGCTCAAACCTTTTCTACTACCACTGGATGTTACTAGTGATGGGAGCCTTGGCATCGTTGAGTGGCGAAGGACCACTTCTGGCTCCTCCCATCATTTAACCAGCATTAGGAACACTGCTGGTATGAGGGGCAACTGCCAGTCTTCCAGAGGAGATCTTCCTTTATGTTCAGAGGGTCAGAGCAATCATTGGAATGTGGGACCCTGGAACAATCAGCAAAAAAAAACTTATCTTGTCTCCTTCTTATTGCAGTTTCAGCTGTGGTCATCTCGAATGGTGATGCTGCCAAGGCTGCGTGCAGCTCCTGGGATGACCTAGGGAGGGCTGCCATCCTCAATGAAGGCAAACGTCATAATTGCCTGCTGCTTGTAAAATGTTGCCCTGGGTTCCACCATGCAGGGTAAAGATCCGCTTTCAATCATGGCTACACTTATCTTTTTGGAAAATTCAGCTTTAAAGGCTTTATTTTATTCTCATTTGGTTTTTACAACCAAGGGCCACCATTTTGCAGCTGTGCAGAATAGATGCTAACAATGAAATTGTAGGATAGGTCATAACACATGGTTCTAACTAAGTACAGTAAATTTTACTTCAGAACAAATACTGTGATTCTGTTGAAATTCCACAAAATCATTCGTACTGGCATTTGAGAATAGGGAAATGCAGTCCAGTCCCTAGTTGTCCATCCATGCCCAAAGTGAAGCATTTTAAACATAAACTGAAATTCCTGGAAACACTTAGCAAGTCAGGCAGTATCTGTGTTCATCTCCCAGTTTGTGGTTTGTCCTTCCCCTTCATCTGCTTCAGGCTTATTGTTCTGGATAGTTGCGCAGCATGTGACAAACCAATGATGACCAAAGTAGGTTTTGTTGGAGCGTATTGGAACACACCATTGACTCATTAAAGCGTCTGGATTGCTCAAGGATATAAATGTTGTACGTTCATTGATGGAACTGGAAAGATGTAAGATGTTTGAACAATTAGTGGAGGGAGGAAAACAGTTTTATGAGCTTGAATTTTAATGTTCTGTGGAAAAGTTTGGTTCAATCGGATAGGAAAAATTTCTCAACCCAAGTATTGAGGAGACAACTGAATAGTACAGAATTAATTCTTCCCACTTTGTTTATTTGCCATTATTAAAATGATCACTGGTAAACATAAACCTAGTCTGCTCTTCTTGCTGTCCAGAACCTGTAATGACAGGCCCACTGGGCGTGTCAAAACTTTTGTGAGTCTCCCGGGCCTCTGCATCTGGCCAAATCAGGTTCTCATCCAGAGTGGGCAAGAACCTGATTACAACTGATTTGAGTACATTTCGATACTATTAGTGGTGCAAACCTGATTCAATGTCTTTTGGAATGCTCCCAACCCCTCCAGTGGAAAGTCACATGGATGCCAATTTGTTCTGGAGCTGATAATTGAGGACCAGGTGCAGGGGACTGCGAGGTGAAGGGAGGGGAGGGGGAAGAAAGGGCTGGGGGGGGGGCAGGAGTTGGGTGTTGGGGGGGTCAAGGAGGTAGGTACTACCTCTGACCAAGCCCATTGGCTTCTCTGCCATTGCCAGCCTTCAAGGGAACTGGAGGTTAGTGGGAAAGAGAGATGGGGGGGGGGTCAGGTAGGAATGAAAGCGTTGACCTTGGTGCTCTCCCTTGGGATAGGGCTCTCATGGATGGACCTCTTTTCATTTCCTTGGAAACTGTGGTGATCATTTTTAGAATGGTGATTTCAGACATTCGTCAGGAAGAAATCTTTATTATTGTCTGTGTTCTGCAAAACCCTTGAAATGGTCTGATCTCATTAGAACATCTGAAAGCCTTTAAAAAGTGCAGCAGCACTCCACTCAAGTAGGGATCTTCCCAGTTATTTTCAGGAGCCCCAGATTTTACCAAACCTCTTTGAAGTGCTATGAGTGACAGGAGCTGTCAGTTTCACTGTGGAGATCCTCTCACTTGCTCTCATGAGCACTGGTTGCTCTGAACTCTCTTAAAACTGCTTTGATTGACAGCTCCAGAGTAGATCAAAGAGGGGAATAGCTGAGATTTGTTTATACAGGGAACTGATGATCCATTAGCTGCTGTAAGCTTTTTGACTGACAGCTCTAGGGCAGATCAAAGTTGATTCAATCAGTTCACTTCCTATTAAGTCTGAAGTGCTTCCTCTTTTGCCACACCTGTTCTGTCTAGCCCCATTTTTAAACACTGTAGTTTATTTCCAAATCTCTGATTCTTCCTAGAAAGCAGTTATGCTTTCAATACCATTCACCTCCCCCCCCCACCACCACCATAGGACTTTTGTTTCAGCCTGTTAAAGTGTCTCACTGAACCCATACGTTTCATATTACCAGTTTTTTCATATTACTGCTTTTTTTAAAACTCTGCCAAGCTTCAAGGTTGAATAGGCTGTGGTTCCCAATTCCAGAGGAGGCTGAGGGAAGATTTAATTGAAGTATATAAAAAAATGAAGGGACTGTGACAGAGTGGATATGGAATGATCTATTTCTAAAGCATATGAGTCACTGGAGGCATAGATTAACTATGACAGGTTGAAAGATTAAAGGGAGTTGAGGAGAAATTATTTTAACCAGAGAGTGGGGGTGGTGCAGGTGGAGGGAGAATGCTTCTAAAACATGCAGTGCATCATTATCCATTGAAGTACCATGACCTACAGGGCTACTGTCAAGGGCTGAAAAATTAATCTCTTTCAACCAGCAGACATCTGATGGGCTGAATGACTGCCTCCTCTACTATTGCTTTCTATAAATCTAGAGCCAATCGCCTTACTTTACACACTGATTCCCTTAGACAAACCATTCATATTAGTCAAATAAGACAACAAAATAATTTTGCCACTGACATATGAGGTGGGGATGCAAAATCTTGTCCATTTGAACATTAGCTCAATTGGCGTTTCATTGGCTTCTAAGTCTGACTTTTGTTGTGGCTCTTTTGGATTTGAAATTGACCTTAGAGTAATGACAATACTACACTTAACAAACATGCCAGATCTTTCTGTTTGCAGAAAGTGTTCTCAAGTGTCAGCTGAACAGCTGATCGCTGATTCAGGAGCCTCACATGCCTGGCATGTTTGGCCTGGTGTGATTCGCGTGGGGATTTTTTTTTGCATTTCAAAATCATTGAATCCCACCTCACCAGCGCTGCCAGTGGGAACGGATAGGTTTTCCCATTAGCGGCAGTACTTAGAATTCATTTTGGGGAATCTTGGTCCCTGTTGCAGTACCACCAAAAGATGTGTCAGGTAAAATCTGAACTTTTATAATGGTGTATGTATTAGCACCATCACAATGAGTGTGAGAGAGTTTGGAGGGGTGTTAGATATTAATAATTGGGGAACACATCTCCAAATCGCTGCATATATGCCATTTTCCAATAGTGTTGCAGGCAACATGGTGGTACAGTGTTTAATACGGCTGCCTCACAGCACCAGGTACGTGGGTTCAATTCCAGTTTTGGGTGACAGTCTGTATGGAGTTTGCACATTTTCCTTATGTCTGCATGGGTTTCCTCTGGATGCTTCTGTTTCCTCCCACAGTCCAAAGACATGCAGGTTAGGTCAACTGACCACGCTAAATTGTCTCTTAGCGTCCCAAGATGTGTAGGTTAGGTGGATTGGCAGGGGCAAATGTGTAGGGTTACAGGGATAAAATGGGGGTTGGTGGTGGTGGGCTTGGGAAAGATGCTCTGTCAGAGAGTCGGTGCAGATTTGATGGGCTGAATGGTCTCCTGTGCTGTAGGCATTCTATGGGATAGGCTGTGCATGTGTCATGGCTTGGAGAAACATTACTAAAAATTATTTTTGAAGCAGGATCCCACAACGTAATTGTAAACCAGATTTAAGTTTGATGGTTGCCGGCCACGCTGATTCCTCAGGCTCAGGAAATCTGACAGCAAAAAGGGGGTTAGAGCTGCCACTTGGAATAGAATAGGGCATTTTATGTCACTGCAGTGGACCAGGAGGAGGAAGAATGTTTCCCCTGGCTGATCAAAGAAGACTTTGGTTCACTATTTCATACTCCCTCTCACCACCTCCCCAGCAAGGACTGATCACTCCCTCAAAATTGCTGGACTCTGATGTCCATCCCACCAGTCACCAATTTCTTCCGACTGCCAGTGGCTGTCCCCATTAAGCTGATTGGCTGGGAGGCTGAAAACAGAAGGAAATGATAATACAGTCCTGCTTATAATAGGGACTTTCTCACCTCAAGCTTTCCAATTTTTTTCATTGAGTCCCCTCCTAAAAAATACATGTCTCCCATTCTCCTATCTTCACTCGCCAATATATTTAATTCCTTTGCCTCATGAGAAATTTCTATATTTTTCCCATGCTCCTCTACAAAGACTGAAGCAGATGATCTGGCTTTTTGTTTCATTGCTGTTTTTTGGACTTTGCTGCACACAAAGTGGTTACTGTGCTTCCTGGTTTCCTGTTGCTTGTTAGATTTCAGCAGGTGATTTCATTGGCTGCAACGTGTTTTTGGATGTATAAGTTGCTGTGTAAATGTAAGTTCCTTTATGTGTCTACACAGTGAATAGCAGCAGTAAGGTCCTCTGCTGTGGTAGGAGATAAGGAGCTAATTATTTGCATCATAATGAACTTCAGATCCTTTATTCCTTCATACCCTGTGTATTCGTGCATCACAATCACTATTCGACACCTTTATCAGCTTTTTTGTTTACACTCTGATAAGTATGGATCCTTATTTAAGACATTTTGTTAGAATATTTGAAATTTTGAATACTCCATGCGTCGTCCTGTCAATTTTATTGTCAAATATATGTTCATTATATTACCTATTGGTAATGTACTGCAATGAATCTCAATCAAATCCCTTGAGTTACCAATAGAACATTTCATACAAAAAGAGGAATAGTTTAGATTCAAGATATGGAATATTTGAATATTAGATTTTAATGAGGATCCATTAACTATCAAATTTTAAAAAAGACTGTTAGGTTAGGGATTTGCTTATTAATATTTTATTAATGCTACATTATTTATTATTAAATGTGCTTAAATTACCAGCAGTGATTAAGACTTTCTTTGTGTCTAAAGTGAGGCGATGAAATCAAAAGTCTAATGTCTCATGTCAAGCAAATATTTTCTCAAACGGCAGTAAGGGCAAATTTGCCAGTCAGGACATGTGTCATAGAATATTAGAGCAGTTGCAGCATAGGAATAGGCCATTCAACCCACTGAGTGTGTACCAGCTCTCTGTCAGAGCAGTCCAGCTAGTCCCACTCCTTAAACTTTTCCTTGTCATCCCACAAATGCTTTCTCTTCCAGGACTTAATGTTTTGAAAGCCTCCACCTCCACCAGCCTTTTAGTGCATTCCACATCTTAACCACTCTCTGCAATTAGAGGTTTTTCCTCAATGCTACCTTTGGTTCTTTTGCCAATCATCTTACATCTGTGTAGGACTATGTAGCATTGCTAGAAGCATGCAATTACTCTGAAGTTCTAGTCCCCTTCCTTCCTTCCTTTTCCCCCTTCCCTTTTTCATATTTTTGCTATTTTTGACTTTGATTTACTTTATCAGATCTGATGCATTTTTCCCTCTAAGAGCACATTTTACTTTATTGTTTTTTTGTCTGCCTTCCTGCCTTTTATATCTAGGTTGGGAAAAATTTACAAAAATCTACAATTTGTTTAAGAACAATCTAACTACAATTTACGCAGCAAAAAAAGCAAAAATCTGAATGTGAATATTTGCATTCACAAAAGATTAATCTCTGATATATCGAAGTTTATTTACTTATTGAAGCAGAATTGACTTATTGGCCTGAATTTAGGGAAAGCGACCGTATTTGCCACAGAAAAGTTGGTCACCAAGACCTACTGATCGATATAGTGGACTAAATCATGGGAATTAAAAAAAAATCATGGGATGAGGACATTGTTGGCTAGACCAATATTTATTGCCCCATCCCTAACTGTCCTTGAGAATGAGTTGCAAGTCACCTTCTTGAATCTTTGGAGTCCATGTGGCCTAAGTATGTCCATAATGCTGGGAACTTGACCCAGTGACAATGAAGGAGCAGTGAAGTCTTTCCATATCAGAATGTTGTGTGGTGAAAGGAATTTATAGATGGTGATATTTCCTTGTATTTGCTGTCCTTTTCCTTCTAGGTGGGAGAAACTGCAGGTTTGGAAAGAGCCTTGGTGAGTTGCTGCAGTGCATCTTATGGACGGTACGCACCGCTGCCGTGCGCTTTAGTGGCAGGAGTGGATGTTGAGGGTGATTGATGAAGTGCCAATCAAGCTGGGTGCTTTGTCCTGGATGGTTTTGAGCTTCTTGACTTTTACAAATGAAGATCTGCTATGGATGACTCAGTAATACTTTTGCCTCTGAGTCAGAAATTTGTAGGTTTATCATTCACTCCGGACTTGAGCACAAAAATCAAAATTGACATTCCATTTACGTATTCAGAGATTGTTGTGTGTACCATCTTTTGGATGAGGCCCAATCTGCTTTTCCAGGTGGACTTAAAAGATCCCACAGGACTATTTTGAAGAGAAACAGAGGAGTTATCTCTGGTGTCCTAGTCAATAATGCCCTTAATCAACACCACAGAAGGAGTTTATCTGGTTATTATCACGTTGTTGTTTGTGGGGGATCAATATTGCGTGCAAATTTGTGGCCCCATTTCTTACATTACAACATAGCTTATATTTTAAAAGTATTTTGTTGACTGTAAAACACTTTGCGGCATTCTGTACCCGTGAATGATATTGTAATTGGAATATAATGTTATAATATATAATTAATTCAAATTTCAGTTAGACTGTTGAATTGAAAGTTTCAAAAAGGGATATTTTATTTCAAGTAATCTGTAATTAATAACTGCATTGTTTTATGACATTTGTAATTTATTAAGGCTTATTTGTTCCATTGAAAGATTCCCAAGTGCCAAACATCATTCTAATGAGAATTTGGCTTTGATCAATGGATCACCAGAACTACTCTTCACAGAGGGGCCATGGCCAACGATCTAGATCATCACTCAGCCCCTGTGGAGAAGCAGCTTCATCTCTACAAATGACTCCTTCAATGGCTCCTCTAAGATAAAAATGTAGCCATGTCGAGAATCTCTGGTATAAGTCTATATTGTGCTGCAAATCCCATTAATTTTGTATGTGGGAACCATTTTCTCTTCTCTTCTAACTCAAGTGATTATCCACCAGATTGGTAGTGTCCTTTTATTTCAATCAAATTGTATTATACTATTATATCCACTCTTGATAATTTTACTTCATCACAGGCAAAAAGATTTTGTTCTTAGCACATGGACCTATATCATTTCCAGTGTTATAACTGACTGGTATAATTGTAGAAAATGGCTATGAAATCAGAAACATGCAAAAAAAAACATTAGGTAGGCTGCAATTATAACTGCCACATTGTAATGTCCCAAAGATTTTAATGATAGTGTTAATTACAATGCATTACAATGATTCAGTAAAGTATATGGCACTGGAATACCACTAATTGTAGTTTATTAAATTAAAAAAGCCTGAAATAATATAATGATGCACAAATGAAAATTAGATCTTCCTTTGTTTAGCAAAAAGAATCATAGTGCCCATAATTTAGATTGTATCTTTAAGATCATTTAAAAATGGGAGAAATCTATTTAAAACACTGAAGGCATTTTAATCTTTGAACATTATTTTTAGTAATTGTAGCCAGATACAGACGTTCAGGTATAAATCTTACCTTCTTTTTTCCTATGTGAAGGAGAAATGGACCAAATAACAATGTATATTTTTTTCACGTCTGGTATTTAAATAGGATGAATTTGACTTGTGCTTCATTTGATGAAAAGCAGTACTCTTATCTCCAAACATAAAATGTTACTGATTTCAATTTGAAACAAAATTTAATAAAATACACGGGACAGAAAGAATAGAAGAAAAAAAACAGGATTTTTTTCTATGTAGCTATTAAAATGATGTTGAGTTTTTTGAACAAGATATGGAATAATTGAATCTCTATTAGAGATGGGAGTAAGAGGGCTCACAACATCATGCATTTTGATTGATTAAAAATAAATTGATTTTGATTTACCTTTTTAATAGAAAATCTCTGTTGAAGGGACAGAATACCAATAAATCTGAAGACAGCACAAGTTTCAAGCTTGAATTGACCTTAATATCCTTTTGATACAAGGTGGGTCCTTGTTTACATATATCATAGATGAACAGTGTTGAAGGAGATAATGTTGGTACTCAATAATACCAATTCCAAAACACCTGATTTTATACCATGGAACTATGCCATCAAGCATACTATCTGTTACTGTAAAGTTGAGATGTTGCAACAATATTGATGCAATTAAATATCATAATTCAAAGTGTATTCTCATACTTGTGGTCATATCATCTCCTGGGAGAGGCTTAAATCCAGATTAACAATGTATTTGGCCAATTCAGAATAAAGTTAAAAGGAATCCCTGTTTGACCCCAAATCCAAATGAATTCGATGGGATGACATTAAATATGAGATGTTTAGCCTACCTTTTGCATGCAGTCATAATCAGCCACAGTAATAAATATGTTCAGCTGTTTTTGCATTATTGCAATGAATCCACATTTGTCAAATGAACTGGTTTCAAGTGTTTGAGGAAAGGCTTCCTGAAAACAAACCTAGTTCAATGTTTATTCAATACACATAACCATTTATTTTCCTTAGCTAAACCATTGAATTCAAATTGTTGTCCCATACAGATACACAGCATAATATTTCGTTATTTTAAACAAATCAGTTAAAGATTCCAAAACATGTACTGTTCTAATGTAAAATGGCCCAATATTTTTATTTTAATTTATTCATTCATAGAATGTAAGCATTGCTGGCCAGGACAGCATTTATTGCTCATCCCTTGAGATTGTGGTGTTAAACTGCTGAAAAGTTGGTTGTGTAGGAATACCCACAGTGCTATTAGCAAGGGAGTTCCAGGATTTTAACCCAGTGACAATAAAGGAATGGTCATGTAGTTCCAGGTCAGGATGGTGTGTGCCTTGAAAGGTACTTGCAGGTAGTGATGTTCCCTTGCATCTGCTGCTCCTGTCTTTGGTGGTAAAAGCTGTGAATTTAGAAGGTGCTGTTGAAGGAACTTTGGGAAGTCGCTGCAGTGCACCTTGTAGATGGAATGCAACGCTGGTGGAGGGAGTGGATGTTGAAAGTGATAAATGGGGTGCCAATCAAGCAGGCTGCTTTGTCATAGATGGTGCCAAGATCCTTGAATGTTGTTGAAGCTGAAGACATTCATACGGACATTGAACATTTCATCACACTTCTGACATGTGCTTTGTAGATGGTAAGTAGACTTTGGGGAGTCAGACATAGAAGCATATAAAATCCTGATGGGACTGGACAGTCTAGATGCAGGAAGAAAGCTCCCAATGTTGGGGAAGTCCAGAACTAATGTTCACAGTTGAAGGATAAGGAGTAAGCCATTCAGGACTAAGATAAGGAAGAACTTCTTTACTCAGAAAATTGTGAATCTGTGGAATTCTCTACCATAGAAAGCTGTTGCAGCCAGCTCATTCGACATGGTCAAGATGGGGTTGGACGTGATTCTTTTGGCTAAAGAGGTATGGAAAAAAAACAGCAGTGGGATACTGAAAGTGCATGATCACCCATGATCATATTCAATAGTAGTACAGGCTCAAAGGGCCAAATGGCCTGTTCCTTCACCTATTTTCTATGTTTCTAGTGGGTGAGTTACCTGCTACAGGATTCCAAGTTTCTAACCTGCTCTCATAGCCTCAGTATTTACATGGCTGATTCAATTCAGGTTCAGATCAATGGTAACACCCAGGAAAGAAAAGCTTCTGAACATATTGTGATAAGTAAGGAATTTTAAATGAGGAATCATCCTCGTGGCCCTGCTCTCAACCTTATCCATAAAATTTGTCCAAAATTGAACCAAGTATTCCTGATGCAGGTCTAACTAATGTCTTGTAAAATGATAGCATAGTTTTAGCTTCATACTGAATTGTTCATGCAGTTCATTCTAGTGCTCTACTTGCCTTTGCAGTAGCTTAAAGGCACTGGTCATCCACTTTTGGACACTCATGTATTATAGTGCCTCGGTCCCTTTCCCAGTCAACAGACTTTAATTTTGTATCAAGTATGATCCTTGGTTTTAGTTTTGTCTGCATGCACAATACTATATTTATCCATATTAAGCAAAATAAGCCAGATGCTAATGCATTTCCTTCCATTACAGCTGAATCAGACTGTAGCATTTTCCTACATCCCAAAAGTGATTATGCTTCAAAAGTACTTAATTGACTGCAAAACACTTTTGGTCATCTTAAAATAATGATGCGTGTTTTATAAGGTCCCTAGCAATAGTACAGCTGATTGTGTCATCTGCAAACATGCAGCCAGTACATCCAAAACCTTCCATGAGGTCACTGATGTTGATTGTTAAGATTGTCAAGTGGTCTTATTACTTCAATTTTGACTGCAATGAAAGTGGATGTAATAAACTTTTAAAATATTGTTTTTATTGAATTTACTTTCCTTTGTAAAAGATAAAATAAAGGTCCACATAAAGCAGAGGAACTACTTTACACTTGCCCACTTCTCTGTTAAAAATTGTGAAAAGGAAAAATTGAGCATGTTTTGAAGTTTAAAAAGAGAATTGATAGACACGTCAGCTATTCATTCACTTTAAAGAATTCCACAAGCAGTGAACAGAGATCTGTACATGCAGTTACACACAAATGTATGCCTGTTTATTCCCAATTCAAAAGTAGTTCAGATAAGTAATATTGTTATGGTTAGCATGGATTGATCACAAAATTGTACCAGTGTGAAGCCAGTAGTTGCAGTGTAAGGGCATTTGTAACATACATGGTGATACAATATTCTGACTGAATGAGCGCAGCTTAGCTCCACAGTATCAATCTTGTGCTGCTTGCCCTTTTAAATAGAGTCAAGCTCTTGAAAATCGGAGGACTGGAGGTCATAAGAATAATCATAATGTGACAGTCGTGTGTGAAGTCTACTTAACAGTTTCATTATTTAAACAAGAATGACGTAATAGGGGCTGACTTTACATGGGAACTGTGTGTCCAAGGTGACATTGTTTTCCCATGGCAGGAAGAATAGATGTCAGTGGCAATCTACACACCCTAAATAAATGAGCACAGAGTGTTCTGAACAGAAGAATAAGATCACGGTATTTCAGTGGAGCTAAAATATAAATGAGGATCATGTTTGAAAGAACCATTTACTACTGGTGCTTGGTCTCTGGTTAAATATCAAACTAGCACAACGAAAGGTTTGGAACAACCAAAATAATCTCTCAAAGATATTGTAGAATAATACATTAGTGTCTGCTGGAAAATAATAGCATGATTCTGGCTGACCGGAAATATTTTAGTGAAGCAGTGAAAGATATATTTATGTAAGATGACTACACTTAAGCTCAACTGTAGCGTCATTTGCAGTGAACTACTGCACACAATAGTTATAAAGTAACACAGATAGGACACAAGTAAAATATTGCACTGCAGTTCACATAATAAGGAAGATATAATTTTGTGGGTACTTATGGCTTGTCACAGGCGAATTATGAAATCCAGTTCCTTAACCTTAAATATTCAAAAGGCAGTAGCAATTTTAGACACATTTAAATGACAATTCTTTGCTCTGCCTTTCTGCACCTGAATAATGTGCTAACTCAGTTATTCTGTGAATAGATCTGCATGGCTTCAAACAAGTCCTCAAAGTTTCCAAAAAACTGATTGTTTGCAGGAAAAAAAAGTACTAATTGCAATCTGTATTTTTTCAAATGCGTAAGTGCATATATGTAGCCCATATAACAGAAAGTAGCTTTGCACTGCTAAAATGTGAACAACCTGGATAATAATTTCATAATAAGGATGCAAGCATTTGACTGGCAAAGTGATGTGCCAAAAATAAATGGATATAAAAAATTCATCTTGCCAGTAACAGGCTGTAATTGGTGCAGTACCCACAAACTGCCACTAGATGTCTCTGGAATACAATATGAACAATTTGAACTAATGACACCCAAAGGGTAAAATTCCCCCTTTGATAGTTTTAACACCAAACCAGATTTCCCAATTAGTAGACTTAATTGTTTTTGCTGAAATTATAGAAAAGGATTTTGATTTCCTAAGTGAGATACATGCTTCAAGGGTTTTGTTTTATATTTTAATTATGGCAGTAAAATCAAAGGAGGGGCTGTTAAGATCAAATAGCACTGACAATTTATTTTGGCATACAAGGTCTGATTTTGAGAGACTACAACTGTACTTAGGTATTTTTTAAACATCCAGAGTGGCATGACTTTATATGTCAAATGGAATCCTGTTGCTTGCAATATGATGGAATATATATTAAATATTTGGATAAACAAATTAGGAAATGATTACACTTGATATATGCCATTTCTCTAAAATCACAGAATCATGGCAATGATATAGATAAAGGAAGACCATTTGGCCCTCTGTGTATGTACTGATTCTTTGCTAGAACTATCTAATTAATTCCATTTCCCATCTATTTCCTCATTGCCCTGAAAATTATTTCCCTTCAAATGTTTATCCAACACTTTTCTAAAGGCTGCTATTGAATGTGGTTTCAGCATCCTTTCAAGTATTACATTCTAGGTCACTATAATTCACTGGTAAAAATTGTTTCCTCATGTCATCTCTGATCCTTTTGTGGATCAGTTTAAACTGTATTCTCTGGCTACTGATTTTGTTCCCTGAAAACAGCTTCTTTTTGTTTACTCTTATCAAAACCATGGTTTTGATCAGCTCTGTCAGATTGTCTCTTGATCTTCACTATGCTGAAGAGAACAACGCCATCTTCTCCAATATCTCTATAGAACTGAAGTCCCTTGTTCCTGGTACAATTCCAGTAAATCTCTCGTGCACCATCTCCAAGGTCTTGATGTCCCTCCTAAAATGTAGTGCCCCGAAGTGAAATCAATTCCTTAGCTAAAGTCTAACCATGGACTTATTCAAGGTTATCATAACTCCCTCGCTTTCTATGCCTCCATTATAAAGTAAAGAATCCTGTGTGCTTTTTCAGCAACCTTCTCAACTAGTCACATTCAGAGAATTGTATATAAATCCCAGGTCTCCTGTTTATTTCATATTACCTTGCCTCATTTTGCCTATCAAAATGAATTACTGCATACTTGTCTGATTTAAATTTCTTATTCCCTGTGTGATGATACTGTGCCTTTAAGGAATTAATTTGTGCCATGTTGCTTGTACAGGATTTGTTTAGCAGTCAGTTCTATTAACCGGTGCTACTTTTTCTGTAACCAACAACTCCTGTTGATGCTGCAGAAGCATAATTGGTCCTAATTGCTTGAATGTTTGCTTTAATCTGGAGTAATGCAGTTCTGGTATTTTAGTACTTTTCCCTGGGGTTTTTCAGAGGAGGGCTTGATTAAGTTAATTGACAGGAAAAATCATGTGATTGATTGGGATTAGGTTTACACAGAGAAGTAAGTTCAGCTGCAACTTGGAAGTGTTAGAGAGTGTCTCCCTTTTAGCCCTGGTCTTTTAGCCCTATGGGTTTTAAGTTTTTCTGAGAAGATTAATATCTGGTATCTTGTCAAATGTCTTTTGAATATCAACTGCATTATCCTCATTAATCCTCTTTGTTATTTCATCAAAAACTCAATCAAATTGTTTAGTAACAAGTTAGATTTTGCCTTTAGAAAAATCCACACTGACTTTTAATTATTAGAGCATATTTTTCCAAATGCCAATTAATATTGTTCCAGATTATTGTCTCTAAACGTTTCTCCATCATTCCTCCAATGCTAAATTATTCAACCTGCAACTGCAAACTTCATTCTTTTGTAGCTTTGTTAAATATTTGCAATCTTCTAGGCTCCATTTTTAGGGGGATTGGAAGATTTTGGCCAATGTCTCTATAATTTCCATCCCAAATGTTTGCAGTAAATTACCATGAATCTCATTCGGACCTGGTGACATTTCTACTTTGAAGGCTGTCAATCTGTCAACTTCTAAAATATGTCTTCTTAATCTATTTTTATCCAATTTAATAGTTCAACAGCTTCCTCCTTTACTAGTAAATTGGCAGTATCCTCTTCTCTAGTCAAAACAGATGTGAAACCCTCACATCTGCCTTTGCCTCCAAAAGAAGAAGCCTATTTTTTCTTGTCTACCCTTTTATGTGCTTAGAATAAATGTTTTGAGTTCCCTTTTATGTTAGCTACTAATCTATTCTCATGAGCTTTTTTTTTGTCTTTTTGTTCCATAGAATCACAGAATCCCTACACTGCAAAAGGAGGCCATTGGCCCATTAAGGTTGCACCAACAACAATCTCAACTAGGCCGTTTCCAGTAACTCCACCTATTTACGCTACTAATCACCCTGAAACTAAGGGGCAATTTAGCATGACCAATCCACCTAACCTGCCCACTTTTGGAGTCTGAGGAGAAACCAGAACACCCAGAGGAAATCTACACAGACATGGGTAGAATGTGCAAACTCCACCGAGACAGTCACGCAAGGCTGAAATTGAACCCGGATTTCTGGCACTGTGAGGCAGCAGGCTAACCACAATGCCACCATGCCATCTTTTTTTGTTTAGATCTCCTTTTTGTTTTCTGTATTTAGATTTGTTCTCTACTTTATTAGTAACCATAACATTGTCATAAGTCTCTGTTTGTTTATTTTAACCTCTGTCCACAGAGTTCAAGTTTTGGATGTTCTTCCTTTCCCCATCATGTCAATGTGTTTACTCTGTACCCAGACAATCTTCTCTAAGGAAGCTTCCCATTATTCAATTACCAATTTATAACTTCAATTCATCTGGACTAGGTCTCTTTCTAACCTGCTGAATTCAGGCCTCCATTGTTAAATATTTTGATACATTCCTGTCTCATTCCAGTGCTAGGCATCTACCCCGCCTCCATTCTCAATCATGATTAGAAGCTTCTACTTAATACAATACTGCATCCACCACTATTCGCTGGTTTCTAAAGGACTTGAGAGATGTGTGGAAAGAAAGGTGCCTGGGGGTGACATCTTTGAGCATGGGAGAGCATCTACATTTGTCTGGGCAGAACTAAACTTTAATCCAATGACAGGGAAAATAAGATGATCTGAAGTTTCCATCTGCTGCAGCCATCCCCCACTCGAACAACCATTGAGATATTCCAGATGACACATCTTTCTCTGCCTGTTCAGCTCTCCTATTGAGCGCTACAATTTTGTTTTATTGTAAAATACAGCTCCAGTTGAGTATGTTCACAGTTATTCTTTTGATACAGCGATGGCAGCATCTTTGCACTATATTGTCGTGGGAGGGTTCCATGTCTAGCCATAAAATACTCCAAGGAATAAGCCATCAGAAGGAATTAGGGGACTTCCGTGGGCCAGAGCTTTTCCTGTAAAAGCATCTAAATTGTAAAACTTCAGGAAGTAAATAATAACAAAACTGAATTCAATACCAACCTAGTATGGATTAGATTAATGCACAGATCTCCCAGTTTAATTTCATTTGGCCAATTATAATTTCATGTCTTATGTCAATGCAGATGAATTTCAGGTGCACATTAAGTTGTTGGTATAACTCCCATCTGAATCCTAAGATTGCAGAAGAAGACCAGTCTAAGTCTTGCAGGCATGTATATTATACAAGTTTAAGTCTGCCCGACACAAACCATGACAAATGGAAGGAGAACAAAAATGTTTTTGTATCAATTGTATTAATGTGCTAAAGTGCAAATTTAAAATGTACAGATATAAGATTGATTAAACAATTACACATGTCCCTTTTTAATTTCTTTGTTGAAAAATGTTCTTTATTTTTGTGTATTATATCACCATTAGGTTGGAGATCTGTTCTTAAAGCTCTAGCAACACTAAAAAAGTTGGCACTGAGAGACATGTCTGAGTGGATTTTTGAGTAAGAAGTCTGACAACACCAATTTAAATCCAACCAATTTATTTGATAGTAAACTCGCAAGCTTTCGACTCTATGGCCTTCGTCACCTGACGAAGACTTCTTACTGTGTTTACCCCAGTCCAACGCCGGCATCTCTACATCATGGATTTTTGAGTGCCAGTTCTCCAATTTCCTCTCCTTACTATTGAGAAAGTGGGCTGAATTCTCCAACCTCGTACACAGCTGGAATTCTCCAGTCCCACTGCAGTGATTGGAGAATTGGCTGAGCACCAAACTCTCCGTTCTCGCTGGCAGTGGCAGCAGGATATGAACAGCCAGAATCAAACCTTTGCTGCAGAAATTGGAATCTCAGTCAGAGAGGAGTTGTTGTTACAATTCTACTTCCTTCCACAACATAGAATGGATTATTATGGTGTCATTTTAAATGTTAAATTAGTTATTAAGGTAATGAGTTTCTGAAACAAAATACAGCTCTGAAGATAAAAGACAGAGTTCTTTTATTTATGTATGTGTTAGATAATGTGGTGTGCTCATAATTATATTAATTTGGACATTGACATGTTTGATTATCAATCAGAAGTAAAAAGAGAATATGGGAAGGTTCTATAAAGGAAAAGTATAAGCCTTTGGATTTATGACTAAAGAAAACCCATGTCATGTGCCATTGACTAAACAAATGTGAAGAGAGTTTGAAGACAAAGAAACAGCAAAGGAAAGAGCACCTGCACCCCATACACAAATTTACTAGAACAGCATAAATGTTCTGCTATGGAAAAAAATTAAATTTAAGAAACAAAAAAGGACTGTCTTATGAGGAAAGATTGGATACAAGAGGCTTGTTTCTATGGGACTTTAGAAGAATGAGATGCAATCTTATTGAAATATACAAGGTCATCCAGGGACTTGATAGGGTGGATGCTGACAGGACCTTGTGGGAGGTTCTAGAACCAGAGATACAATTTAAAAATAAGGGGTCTTTTATTCAAGATGGAGATGAGGAGAAATATTTTCTCTCACAGGGGTATGACCCTATGGAATTCTCTTCACCAAAAGATTGGTAGAGGCTGTATCATCAAATCTTTTTAAGGCAGAGTTAGATGAATTTTTAGTGAGCAAGGGAGTCAAAGGATAGATGGGATATGCAGCCAGAATGGAGTTGAGGCCACACGTAGATCAGCCACGGTCTTATCAAGTGGCAGCGAAGACTCGAAGATCTTATTCCAGCTCCTAATTTGTATGTTCATATGTTTATATATCTAGCCATTTTCATTCCAAGTTTCATTGTTTCCTATATATTTTTCTGAGAGACAATATCAGTCAATGTTGAAATAAAACACATGCACACTTTACATATTTTAAGATAGTGGACTGCCTTGCCTTTGTTCTCAATTTTTCAAGACTGCACAAATAAAAATTATAAATTATGGGGAATGCAGTTTTAAAAGAAATGTAGCATTATAATTGTGTTACCTTGAAAGTGGGTCCTACCAAAAACAAGAGGCAACATGTTTTAAAACATCAAAAGAAAACCTGACACCCTAAGTATAAGGAGATTAGCGGTTACAATGATCAGTAGCAAATACCAAGAAGCTTAATACATACAGCCGGAAGGGATAATTATCTGTAAATTGCCACCAGTGCTCTTCAATTTAATGTATAAAGCCTGCCACATCATACAAGTCTAATGTCTCTTAGATTTTCCATTGAGTTTCCTTTGGAAAAATGGCATGCAACACAGATTGAAAAATAACTAATGAGCTAGGCAAAAAAAGGATATTGCTGTGACATGCTTATGAAATAAGTAGTAAGGTCCACCCACTGAGACTGAATGTACAATAAGCAATTGTACTTGTATAAGTTAAAACAAAGTTCTTAGGATGTGGGTGATTCTGGCAAGGCCAGAATTTATTGATTTGATTTGATTTTTTTTTTGATTTGATTTATTATTGTCACATGCATTAACATATAGTGAAAATTATTGTTTTTTGCCAAATATATAGATAAAGCATACCATTCATAGGGAAATGAGAGAATATAGTGTTACAGTCATAACAAGGGTGTAATGAAAGGTCAACTTAATGCAAGGTAGTTCCATTCAAAAGTCTGACGGCAGCAAGGAAGAAGCTGTTCTTGAGTCAGTTGGCACGTGACCTCAGACTTTTATATTTTTTTCCTGATGAGAGAATGTCTGGGGTACATGGGGTTCTTAATTACACTGGCTGCTTTGCTGAGGCAATGGGAAGTGTAGATAGAGTCAATAGATGGAAGGTTGGTTTGCGTGATGGATTGGGCTACATTCATGACCTTTTGTAGTTTCTTGCGGTCTTGGGCAGATCAGGAACCATACCAAGCTGTGGTACAACAAGAAAGAATGCTTTCTATGGTGCATCTGTAAAAGTTGGTGAGAGTTATATCTGACATACTAAATCCCTTAGCCTTCTGAGAAAGTAGAGGTATTGGTGGACTTTCTTAAGTATAGCATCCACATAGGGGGACCGGGACTAGTTGTTGGTGATCTGGACATCTAAAAACGTGAAGCTCTTGACTTTTTCTACTTCGTACTTGTTAACTTAGGCATGTTCTCCTTTATGCTTCCTGAAGTCGATGACAATCTCATTTTATTGCTGATGGTCTATTGTGCAACCTCCATCATCTAGAAGGACAAGGTAGATGGGAACACCAGTTATAAGTTAGCCGCCAAAATCAATGCCTGGTGAGGAACTTGTAGATCGTGGTGTTCCCATGAACTTGAAAATGTATCGTGGTTCTTTCATCATCAGTGGGTCAAAGTCCTGGAAGCCCCTTCCTAATAGTACTTTGGGAGTGCCTTCATTACACAAACACAATAGTTCAAGGAGGCAGCTCACCACCATCTTCCCTAGGGCATTTAGGAATGGCAATAAATGCTAGGCTTACCATTGATGTCCATATCCTATCAATGAATTAAAAGAAATGTGATGTTATGCCTTTTCCTTGAACAGCCCGATCTTTGTGCTGAAGAGATACCACTGGTGCTGGATAGGTAATTCAAGGATCTTGGCTAATTGCATACACCCAAATCAGGGGAGAGGATTTTCCAGCCATGCTTGTCCCAAAATCCCGCCTGAGATCAACAGATCTTTGCATGGTCTGCCTCCCACTTGCCAACTATGATGCCCATGGTGGGCAGGTTGGGAAAATTCCCTCCAGATTGGTAACTGACTCAATGCAATGGTATTAGTTGTCTTGTCCTTCTTGTTCATAGAGCTGTGAGGCACTTCCAAAGTAAGATCAGAGAGTTGCTGCGGTGAATCTTGTAGGTATATACTGTAACCAGATCCCTCTAATTGTAGAAAAGCGGCTGCTGAATCCAATAGGATGGGCAATGTTTATGTTTCTGGCATGTTTTACAACTGCACCCATCCAAGTGAGTACTCCCAGCCTTTTCCTTGTTCATTGACCACATGCAGTTTGATGATTTCCCTATTGAGTGAAGGATCCTTTTTGTTACTTCCAAACTGATCAGGATAGGGATATTTGCCTTCACTGCCTGGGTTGCAATCTGCTGGATGGAATTACCCCTTCTTTATAGAACCCACCTGATGTTCATTTCATTGATTTCTGCCAGATGACTGACTCAGCAGTGAAGATAAAAATCCCCCGACCTCTCCACCCCCTTCAGTGTCTCAAATTGCACGACAAGCAACTTTTGTACAATTCATTTCTCATAACTTTTAAATTTGTGATCCCCTAAATGTAACCATGGGTGGGGGAGAAAGAGAGAATGGTCTTGATAAATGCATATTCCATTTTGTCTTACTTCCTCTCAAACAAAGAAGAATGATTATTTCTTGGAAACAGATACAAACTACAATCATTGTTAATTTGGCAATGGTTATATTTGCTGGCCCAGAGAAGATGACTTAGGGCAATATTATAATTTTTAAAGAAGATAGAACATTGACTTCGACTATCACCATATTTTCTCGCACACCACGCACCCCCACCCCCAGCTGTATTTCAAATCTTTCAAAAATGTCAACTTTTTGACATGACCCATCCATGTTGTACAACATTGCAAGAATGCAATGTATGTGTATCAAATGCAGTTTAAAATCTTGTAAATGTGGCAACTTGATTTTATTGCAGGGCTGACAAATCCTTAAAATGAGATAAGCCACCTTAAATTAAATAATGAAGATTTGAGTAAGCAGATTGGTATTCCTCTTGACTGTTAATTGTAAAAATGGTAAGGAATTTTGAAGCCTGATTTGCCTGGCAGGATATTCTTTCAGCTAGATCAGCTTTTATTTTCAAAAACTTTCCTTCATGCCCAACATCTGGAACATTGAGGGTAGCTCAAGGGTATTTCTACCTTATCTGCATTCTTGTTAGAGTTTGATGCATTCTTCCCCAACGAACCTTTGATTAGGTAGCACTGCTTGCTCTGATCTGTTGGTCGACCTCCCACAGGAGGTTGCTGTCACCAACTGAGATGTCCTTGCCCGTCACTTCACACTTTTTATCTTCCCTGAACGTATGGTTGAAATATTTATTGCTGAAGTAATTTTGTTTTGGATTTGACTGGAATCGATCAGCGATTGCATTTTCAAGAGAACATTTGTAGTGAGTGCAGGAAGCTAAACAAACAGCCACTTTCCATTTTCTGTGGTAACATTGTGTGTGGGAATGTGGAGTCTTCCCCACTGTGGAGACCAGTGGGGAACCACACCATATCTTCCGGCCCTGACCGCATTCATTATGCGCCTGGGTATTTTGCGCCATTTTCCATGGTGGGCCAGATCTGAATGTGCGTTGTCCTCCATCGAATCCGGGTGGTATATTGAAAAGTTGCTCAACATCATTTGAAAAATAGTTGCTAGGACATTTGCTGTATTCTCACCTGTCTCCTTATTTGACATGTCCATTCTTCTGCTTATTTTAGGCGACAAGGTGGCAAAGTGGTTAGCACTGTTGTCTCACGGTGCCTGGCACCCGGATTCATTTCTGGCCCCAGAAGACTGTGTGGAGTTAGCATGTTCTCCCCATGCCTATGTGGATTTCCTCGGGGTGCTTCAGTTTCCTCTCACAAACCAAGGATGCGTGGGTTAGGTTGATTGGCCTTGCTAAATTGACATTTAAGGCCCTATTTTACCATTTTGCTTCTAAGTGTTAGGCAGACTTGAAACTGGGACTGTTTCAGATCCGACTTTTAGACCTGTTCTGAGGCACCCCCATATGCATGCTGTCTGAAAAAATATCAGTGATCTGAATTGTGCTGTGCAAGCCTGTGGGCAAGGGCTTAGTGTGCCTTTGATTGGCACCTCCAACTGTGCTTGCATAGCCAAAAAGTGAAAGAATGCGGCTCCTCTACCACATTGTTCCCAGGCCTTCCCCTGACTCAGCAGACATTGCCCGACCCCTACAACATTACTGATCCATAATCTAGCCACTACCCAGACTGATCGTGCTCCCTCCACCCACCATTGGTATCAGGCAGAATGGCAGCAGACCCCCCTATCCCCTCACTGATCACAGGCAAAGTGGCAGCGGACACCTCTTCTCCCCTCCCTCCCCAAGCCCTGCGATCTCAAGCAGAGAGCCGTGGGAAGCTCGGCACCTAACTCCTCACTAACTGGAGCGCCCGAATTGGAGTGTAGTGCAGCATGTCTGTTTTGTGCTGATTCCGGATTGGTGAATTCGGGGGTAAAGGGGGAAGTGCCAGTAAGGTTGGATGTGCAGCCCATCAAGTCAATTTAAATGCATTTAAATGGCTGTCATGCCTATTTTGGCCATGGTCCCAATTGTGGATAGTTTCGGGTTTTGGTAAAGGGGGAACCAGTGTGGAGGCAGATGTGGATTGTGCTACTCACTTCACGCCCGACTTTACCAAGTTTTGGCGCCTGGAAATAGGCGCAACTTCATCAGGCCCTTAGTGTCGGGGGATTTGCAAGGTAAATAAGTGGAGTTGCACAGATGAGCTTGGGTGAGATTGGTGTCAGTGTTGGCTTGATGGGCTGAATGGTCCCCTTCTGCACTGTAGAGATTCTATGATTCTACGATCACTGACCAACTATCAAAGAATGAAGATGGACCGCCTGAAAATGAAGATAGATCCTGAGGGTGGAAAATAGATCTCCTCAATGGCACAGTATCCAGAAGATCCACCTGTCAATACTCTGCTGCATCTACTGTTGTGGTGTTTGGGAGTCTAGGCTTACCAATGACCTCTATTATGAACCCCAGAGGTAGCACTGGCAACTTTCAGATAAGTCCCCACAACTGCATGGCATGTTATTCCCAGTGTGTGTTTTGCACCCATGTACATTTCCTCTGGACCAATGGGGAATCAGGCATGGGTGAAATATCCTGGGTGGACCTTTATCTGCATCTTATTACTGGAATTCCCAATCTGCCACAGCGTGCACTAGCGAAAGATATCGCTGGAAATTCACAGTGACGTGAAACTGATTTTTGCACTCCAGCCAAATTCTCCCATCACCTGCCCGCCATTGGAGCTTCTGGGAGAATTCCACCCTGTGCAGGAATAATATAGTGAATTCTGGGAGTTGAAAGCAGAAGTTCACAGTGTCTGTGGCATTGGTGTATTAAAAGACAAATGTGATTTAACTAGAATTTACTGTTAGTTTTTATTTACTGATGAAATGATCTGAAAGAATCTTGGCCTGGATTCTCTGAACTCATCTGCAGCTGGGATTCTCCAGTCCCGCTGCTATGAATGGAGATTTGTTTGAGTGCCAAATTCTCTGTTCTCATTGAGAGTGGTGGTGGGAGCGAATGACATTGGCAAATTCTGGCCCCTGGCTGAAAATTTACATTGATAGAAAGATACATAATTTCAATTAAAATTCTTTCTGTCACATGTACAGGTTTGTTTCTGGCTTTTAATGAAAACCAGAACTCATGTTGGACATGAATCATTTAGGGTCCTGTCATGAATAGAACTTCTACAGTAAGTCCTCACTTAGAGTTGTCATTGCATTCCTGAAAACCATGATTTTAAGTGAAACAACTTTAATTGAACCATAGGTGCCCTAGGAACCAAATTTAAAGCCAATGTTAGATTCCTTCTGACATTATTTGCTTGGAAGCAGCAATGTACAAGTTGAAATACTGCACACGTGCTGAACCATGCTTTTCAAGCTGAAATAACTTGCAAAAGAGAACAAGTCACTAAATATAAAAGGAATGCTATATAAACAGAAAGGAAAATATTAGAAGCCTACAGGCAAAGGGCAAGGGAGTGGGACTAGTTGAATAGCTACTTCAAGGAGCTGACATAGGCTTGATGGGCTGAATGGCTTCCTTCTGAGCTATATAATTTGATTATTCTAAGATTAGAAGCCAAGATGAAGCCTGTAAGTTTGGTCCTCTGACCTAGACTCCACTGTAAACCTCTGTAACATTCAGAAACCTTGTCCCCTAAATGCTTTATTCTGCAGCTCGTGCAGTCTTACAGCTAAATGCATATTTAAAAGAAAATCTTTTGGTAACCTTTCAGTCATGAAACGCTGCATTACATTTTCACATCTCCTTTTATCTCTGCCCATTGTGTTTGATTGCCCTGTTGATTTTCTTCCTGAGCATTCTTTTTTTTAGAGCAACACAGCACGGGAAACAGGCCCTTCGGCCCAATTCCACTAGTGACAGGCCTCCAGTCGGAAAAAGAGCCTTCCACTACTACCCTCTGTCTCCTCCCGAGCCAATTCTCGACCCATCTACATACCTGGCCCTGTATCCCATGCGCCTTCACCTTCTCTATCAGTCTACCATGAGGAACCTTGTCAAACTGAAATCCATGTAGACGACATCAACAGCATGTCCTTCATCAACTGTTTTTGTCACTTCTTCAAAAAATTCCACTAGATTTGTAAGACAAGACTTCCCCTTGACGAAGCCATGCTGCATATCCCTGATCAGATTGCAGCGCTCCAGATGCTCATACATCCTGTCCCTGAGGATCCTCTCCATTAGCTTACCTATAACTGAAGTCAAGCTCACCTGCCTATAGTTCCCTGGGTGATCCCTCTGACCTTTTTTAAACAACGGTACTACATTTGCTATCCTCCAGTCCTCTGGGACCTCGCCTGTGTCCAAGGAAGAGACAAAGATTTGCGTCAGAGGCCCAGCTAGGTCTTCCCTCAACTCCCTTAGCAGCCTCGGGTAAATGCCATCAGGCCCCGGAGCTTTATATGTCTTTAAGCTGCCTAACAGCCCCAACACCTCTTTCCTCGTAATCTTTATTTCCCTCAACGGA